>JACATO010000178.1:0-47809 GCA_018389105.1 Nautilus pompilius | reverse complement strand
CTGTCTGTGTCTGCATCGGTGGCGGTCACCTAGGGAAATTGGTAAGAGGGCAGATGTTCACGGCTCATCTTCTAGTTCAAAATGCATTTACAAACCAGTTGATCGTTTGATCCGGATTACAGTGATACAAAACCGCTTCTTATTGGATTAATAACAGCAATAAAACCAAGAAAAATTATGTTATTATTTAAAGCATCGATTAAAACATGTAAAGTTTATTAGGGCAGCGAATTAATGAATATTTCTAATTTAAGCAGATTATCTGAACGTAGATGCAAATTAACCAAAATCGTCTTAATCCACGGAGGTTAATCCGTCTCCAAACTTCACAATAACAGGAGTTTTTGTTTTTTTTTAAACGCAAAAGAAGCTGCTGTTCAAAGGGATTCGTAGAAAAGTTTTTCTTTCAAAATAAGGAAAACATTTAACATAAATTAAAATATGTTGATAGAGTCCCGGTAATCTGATTAAAGATTATACAGCGAATTAAATATAATCTCAGACTGCTCGATATAGGGATGAGAAATCAGAGACGGGGTGATGGCGTCTTCTCCTAACCGAACGATTGCGCGAGATTAAACATGGAAGCCCGTGGATGTTGGGCCAACTAGAGGTGGTCTCTCGGTCCGGACGATTTTGGGGGGTCTCGCGGTGCGCACAAAGTTCAGAAGAAGAAGAAGACAAAAAAAAAAAAAAAAGACAGAGGCAGAAACAAACAAACAATAAGAACGTTTCGGGGTCCACTCACCCGTCCGATGTATGAGCCCTTATTTAAACTCCTGGCTGTGAGGAGGAAGCCGGGTTGGGCGAAAATCGGCTTGTTGTCGTTGATGTCCCCTAGGGTGATCGTTATGGTGGTGTTGGCTCCAGCGTGACCGTCTGTCTCCAGGGTTCCAAGCTGCAGCGTGGAGGTTGAAGGCTTTTACTCGAAACGTCAGTTTCATATTTAAGGAAGCAAGGAAAACGACTGATCCATAACCCGGACTCGGGGTCTTACCGCGAGATCAGCCGGACCGCGGATCAATTCGGTTTAGAATGACAGGAAATTTATCTTTTTTAGATTTTCTCTTATAATTGTAATTCGTTTTTTTCTGATTTTTTTTTGTAAATCAAATACAACATTTTAAAATCTACGTAAAAGTTAAGGGACAAAGGGTCTTACATTTGCTAACAGGGTTCTGTTAACTCGATCGCTCCGCCATCAGCACCAGGTCTTGACAGAAGAGCCATTCTTCAGTTACGCACAGAATACACTAGAAGAGATCCCCTAATATAACTTTTTCTTTTACATTTTGAAAATTTCAACAAATAAATATTGTAAGAAGGTCAGCTGGTCACAAGCGAGCCGCCAGTTGGATGAAATCTTCTTCTTCCTTTTGTGGTCGACAGTTTCTCAGTAGAATGATGGAGAAAAAATGAAATAATATATGAGTTCTACGTCGCGTAATACATTGATAAATGGGGGGGCACCTTCTCGAAATCTATACATGGACAACGCATCCTCCCATTTTACCTGCGAATCACGTGCCGTTGCCGCATTTTTCAACTAAGGCTAAGTTGGTTATAGATGAAGGACCTTTAAGGAATGTGATCTCAACTCTACACGATCAAACAGAACCCGACAGTACTCACTTCGACAGAAACAGAAGCAGTTTTTTCTCTGTCAAGCAACGTGGAATTTTTCACGGTCAGGCTCCCGGTGCTGGAGTTGAGGTGGAACGTATCCAGGTGGTCGTACAAGACGTAGGTAAATCTGTCATGTGGACTCTGAAAGAAATTTGAGCGTGCCGGAGCAGTACATGAAGAAAGAAGCTCTCGCGGAAGTTACAGTAGATATCGCTACTGAAAACTAATACACAGAATTAGGACGATATTCACAGCGCCTTTTTTTTCTTAAGAGTAATCTCTCTCTACTAGCTCCATCTCTCTCGAGCTCGCTCTCTCTCTCTCAATATCTCGCTCTCTCTCTCTCGCTCTCCTCTCCCCATCTCTCTCTCGCTTCTCTCTCCTCTCTTCTCTCTCTCTTTTCTCTCTCTATCTCTCTCCTCTCTCTCTCTCCATCTCTCTTCTTCTCTCTCTCCTCTCTCTCTCTCACTCTCTCTCTCTCTCCCTCTCCCCCTCTCTCCCTTTCTCTCTCTTTCACTGTACTGACGTCGTATCTCTCCATATTTCTATGTAGTGACGTCATCTCTCCCTCTCCCAGCTCTCTCTGTACTGATGTCATTTATCTGCCTCTACTGACGTCTTATCTCCACCTCTCTCTCCTCTCTCTCTCTCCCCTCTCTCCCCTTTCTCTTCTCTTTCACTGTACTGACGTCATATCTCTCCTATTTCAATGTAGTGACGTCATCTCTCCCTCTCTTCCTCTGCTGACGTCATATCTCCCCCACTCCCCCCTTTCTCTCTCTTCCTCCCTCTCTTTCCCTGTACCGACGTCATATCTCTCTCTCTCTCTCTCTTCCTCTCCCTCCTCTCTCTACCCGTCTCAGCACTGCAGTCTCGGCCGATAGCTGCAGGAGCTGTGTGCGAGGCCTTGTTCTTTCAAGACGGTGACTTAGAAATGTGAAGGACAATAACATAATAGAAAGCAGAGAGAACCTACCTGGTCTTTGTCTGTGGCGCGGACGTTCACGACGTACGTCCCCACCGGACTGTTCTCGGAAATCAAAACGTTGTAAAACTGCTCATCGAAAACTGGTCTGTTGTCGTTAACGTCTTCCACAGTAACTTTTAGCAGAGAAATTGCCGAGGGCATGCCGGTCGTATTTTTCTGGTACGCCTGCAATAGGGTACACTCTTAACGTGAGCACCTCATTCATAGAATCTCAGTAAACACCGTAAATTAGGGAAAAGTTTGGATTTGATAAAATTGTCAACAAAATCCGCAAAGGGGGGGGAGCTTAATCTAGTATCACGTAGAGGACGCGTGATGGCGGAGCTTCCACAGCTAGGAACCAATCACGTGATTCTCTGTTCGTCGTGTCACGGTAATATAACTTAACCTCCTTCATGGCTGCCACTAGAGAGTTCACACAATCGAAATCTTGGTCTTTTATTAAATCAGCCAGGAAGATTTTAACGAATGGAAAAAAAAAAACAAAAAAGCTCTGCAGTGACAATACATATTGTTAGATGTTAACTCGTTCTTTACAAATAAACCTGCGGTCAGATGGCAGTAGTAATAATCGTACTGGTTGACTTACCTGTAATTAACTTCCGGCTGCCGTATGACAACTGTAGAAAGACCCATTTGAAAGTTGCAAGGAAGTGTATACAGACAGAAAATGACTCAAAAAGTCAGAAAATATATTGTCATAAACCCTTTTAGTAAATCTTATTAAAATATCAGCAATAAGCGTTAATTAACTAATCAATCTGACCGGTCAGCATCGTTTTCCGAAGATATCCGATTGAAGAGCCGACTTTCGATTCAAAACGTGACGCGCTAGCGAGAATCTACACAGAAACAGTATTACAGCTAGTATAGAATCTACACAGAAACAGTATTACAGCTAGTATAGAATCTACACAGAAACAGTATTACAGCTAGTATAGAATTTACACAGAAACAGTATTACAGCTAGTATAGAATCTACACAGAAACAGTATTACAGCTAGTATAGAATCTACACAGAAAACAGTATTACAGCTAGTATAGAATTAAACAGAAACAGTATTACAGCTAGTATAGATCTTACACAGAAACAGTATTACAGCTAGTATAGAATTTACACAGAAGCAGTATTACAGCTAGTATAGAATTTACACAGAAACAGTATTACAGCTAGTATAGAATCTACACAGAAACAGTATTACAGCTAGTATAGAATCTACACAGAAACAGTATTACAGCTAGTATAGAATCTACACAGAAACAGTATTACAGCTAGTATAGAATCTACACAGAAACAGTATTACAGCTAGTATAGAATCTACACAGAAACAGTATTACAGCTAGTATAGAATCTACACAGAAACAGTATTACAGCTAGTATAGAATTTACATAGAAGCAGTATTACAGCTAGTATAGAATCTACACAGAAACAGTATTACAGCTAGTATAGAATCTACACAGAAACAGTATTACAGCTAGTATAGAATTTACACAGAAGCAGTATTACAGTTAGTATATAATTTACACAGAAACAGTATTACAGCTAGTATATAATTTACACAGAAACAGTATTACAGCTAGTATATAATTTACACAGAAACAGTATTACAGTTAGTATAGAATTTACACAGAAACAGTATTACATATTGAAATTTTGAAAAAGTAAAATTATTTTATCTAGAAACCGACTGTCAAAAGTCAGGACGAAAGATATTGTTACTTACTTTTAATACTCTTCCCTTTATTGATTTTATTTTAAGATGTGTAGATTTTATTTTAAATAACCATTTGATTTGATCTTTTTGAATGTTTGAAAAGCTAAGAAAACTTGTAGTTTTTGTCTTATAGAGCGGATTCATTAGCGAAGCCAGTTCGACGCCATATCAAGGTTTCCTTCGTTGTATGACCGGCTGTGAACAACCAGTTAATTAACTTCCATAATAATAATTCCACCCTTTGGTTGCCATTGCAGGATATTCTGTTGCTGTTTTCCTGAAAACGGAAATTGCACAATGGAATTCTTTGCTAGTGGTTGATCGAGAGTTTCTCATACTTGTGACAGCTGCTTTTAATTCTATCACATTGGCGGGACCTGGACTGGCTGCTTTCAGCTGAACGATTCAGATGCGTCAGCAAATCCTTCATAGCTCTGTGTGGGGGCTTTGAGGTACCCAGAGAAAAGGTTCCTCGCTTTGATTCGTCACTTGAGAGATGTGGCAGATGGCACCGGGTCTCGTAGCTACAATGGTAAACGTGTCTCTAAAACAGCGGGCACCTGACAGGACTGAGACCTTCTTCCAAAAATATCATTTCTGATTTTTCTACCCTGACGACTCCCGCACTTCCAGCAGAATGGATTTCGGCGCTGGACCTTTTTCTTTGGCTCATCTCTGCCGCCTGAGGGATGTGGACAAGAGAATGGCGACATCGGGTGGCGGAGTGAGAAATCCCTGTCGCTGTGTCCCGCTTAAGGCCTTTGGGGCCGCTTGTGGCGTTCGCCTCGATAATGCTGGCTGACTCCGGACACTCTCTGGACGGCCGTGCGCACTGTTCTCCTGCCCAGCACCTGTCTACTTTCTAATTAGCACAATAAAGTTTAAAGTTAAACATTCTCAATTTGTCTCCACAACATCTTAAACAGAACTCTTCCCGTGTAGTGGGTCAGCCTCTTTCTGGATGCATAGGTCAGGTCTGATCCGGTTTGCGAAATTTGTGTCCGCGGAGGGATCGCTACTAGAAATCATATTTTTTTTTTAGATGTGGGAGGAAACCTCAGTTACCGAAACAACTGCACAATACCCAACCATAAGCGGAAATCACGGGGGAAATAATGTTTCCGGAATACTTTTAGAGACTGGGTGTGTCCAAGTCGCCCATAGTGGTATAAACTTGACTTTTATACAGGTGTAGTAGCGAAAAGGTTTTGTAATTTACCTCGATCATCAGCAGATAGAGACTTTTCGTTTCTCTGTCGAGCGGTTTGATGACCTTGACACATCCTGACTGAGCGTCGATTTGGAACGAACTGACATTCTTTTCTGAAAACAACCAAGCAAACATCAGAATTAGTAGATCCTTTGTAAGTAGAAGCCTTGTACAAATTACATTCGTCTGAAATGACTGAGTTAATTTTAAAATTTAACCTGCCGACGGTAAGAGCCAAGACCCACCTCACCCTCAGTCTATCCAACAACGACCTTCTTAAATACGCGTGCGCAACCTAATGTTCCGGTTAAATATTCTCCGCTGATGAGCGCCTGGCAGGGTCGACTACTCCCAGCTTCTTCTTTCTTGCGAACTCTTATCCTGGCCCCGCGGTCAGCTAGAAGGGGATAGAGTGGCGAGTAGTTACCCAGGTACGGTTTGGGGCTCTTGAGTGGTGGTCAAGGCCAGAGCCCGTCAAGAGTTACCCGCACAAACTCACAGGTAGCCAGAAAATCCAAGCTGGAACTCCTTTGGTTTCAGCCTTAGGAAGAAAGCAGAGCTCGGACAGAACCTACAACTGGCACGGGAGAGGGAGAAGAACGCCACCCTGCTGGACGTCAGGAAACCGAGTCAGATCTCGACGGAAATCCAACAGCAGTCTTCATCCGCGGCAGGCTGGAGTCCTATACATACGGGCATCCGCCGTCCATCTTCCGCTTCATTGGATATTAACCTACAAGAAGCAGCATCAGGAACTTTTCCAATTATCGGAAGAAGGGAATGGGCGAAACCTCGAAAAAATCCACAACCAGGTCATGTTCTTGTGCTGCTGGCATTTTTATAATTGAAACTATAATAAATTCCCATCTATGTAAAGTTGTCGGCCTTGTAACTGAAGATGGACATTCACAAATTACCGGCGGACACCTGGTGTTCGCGAGCTTGTTCACCGTCAGTAGCATCCACGATCTTAGGTAGGGTATCCTGAAGTCGGAGAACATACGAGAAGACCAGACAACATACTACCGATGTCCACAAGTAACCGGATACCGCCACAAACAACTTCATAATGCCAGGTGGGAATACCGAACGGCTGGTAATGAAAGGGTGCCAGCCAGGTACGCCAAACCGAGCCAGTTCGGAACGGGATTCGAACTCCGGCCCTTAACTATAACTGGCCAGTAGGATATACATTTGGCTATCGGACCCCCCCTCCAAGTATTCTGTAATGCTGCAGAAGACTGGCGGGGCCAGGGGCCATGACGAGAAATCATGTATTATTACAAAATAAAACTAATTAGCAATACTAAAATGTAACGAGTGGGTAGAGGTAGTTTGTGGTAAGAAAAGGGGGTAGATGTCCGGGATCTATAGCCGTACGGACCGCGGCGTCGAGTGGCTCTGCTGTCCGGTCACTTTGAGCTCTGGGCGGATGGTTCAGGAGAAGGGAGTCGGCAGGAGTTCAGTCTTCACTGCTGTAGGTGGGTGGGGATGGGATGTGGCGAGTGCCTGTCACAGCCAGCCATCCCCTACATCGCCGATAAGAAGGCGCGCCCGGCAATCGGGCGAACAGGAAACAACAAAGCGATCGCGTCAGGACCAAGCACCGCAGAAGCAGCGACACGGGGCGGAGAAGAGAAGAATCGTAGCGAGATGGAAGAAAATCCGGTCTCCTGCTCACCTGAGAATCTGTAGGAAATCGTGGCGTTGATGCCGGTGTCGCCGTCGTACGCCCGGATGTTCGGAGTCGTTGGAAGGCACTTGCTGGGATCCGCATCATTCTACAAGATTCAAGGAACGTGAAGCGACTTGGAGGGAAGACAGGCGTGAGGTGCGTTTGTAGTTTAAGAAAGAAAGTCACTCGCGTAATTATGTCAGAGTAGGAAAGGGGAGAGACATGGCGCCGACCGAGGACGAGCCCTCTTTGTGCTCGTTTGGAGGTGAACACGGAGGGGGCCGGAAGGGGGCCGGTCGAAAAGGGACAATTTAAGTTGGCTACGGTAGATGGGCGCCGACCGTCGCTTACTTTCTTTAAAAATTCCAGCCCGAAATGCTCCGTGAGGTAGAGCGGCCGTTCCGAATGTGGAGGGAATCTCTCAGTTCTCAGCAAACCCGACCGAGATTCTCTTAAAATTGACCGATGCCACTGCGACGGCTCGGTGCCGAAGGCACCTGTTACCCGAAATAGTGGCTATGGTAACCAACCGCTCCTTCGGCCGTCTCTCTACACAGTGACTTGTTTTACCTAAAGAAAATCTCTATTGGTCAGCAACAGAAATTCAGACTAACCTCGTTAAGTGTGGACAGTACATGTAATTTTAATCCACTGCCGGATGGTCAGGGTTAAATGACCTCTCTTTGGCCAGGTTTACTTACTCAACTTGATCCGGTTGGTTCTTACAGCATTTGGCCTGCGCCAATACATAACCGGTAAGTTCCACGTCTATCAGTAAACATCATATGGATGTCGTGCAAGGTGGATTCTAGCTATCTTCGCGGAATCTCAGTGTTATCTGCTGAACGTCTCATCAAGATTCACCAGTCACTTGCCGTCTTTTGTTCTATCTGTCTGCTCACCCAATCTTCATCAGATCCTCTACCACCTGTTTCGATACTCTTTTTTCCTCACAGCTCTTCTCCGGGCCAGCCAGAGAGAGAGAGAGGAGAGAGATGAGAGAGGGGGAGAGAGGGGGGGGGGGGGGAAAGATGGAGAAAAGAAAGAGGGGGGGGGATAGGAAGAGAGGGGAAAAGAAAGGAGAAGAGGCGAGATGGAAATGAGAGATGAGAGAGGGAGGGAGAGAGGGAAGAGGGGAGGAGGGAGATTGAGAGAGAGAGGAAGGGAACGAGAGAAAGGGGGGAGAGAGAAGAAGGGGAGGAGGAAGAGGGAGAGAAGAGAGAGAGAAGATAGAGGAAGAAGGAGAGGGAGGAGGAGCGAGGGATGAGAGGAGCGAGAGAGAGAGGGGGGAAGAGAGGAGCTGGCGAGAGAGAGCGGGATTGAGAGAGACGAGGGGAGAGAGGAGAGAGAGGAGCGAGAGAGAGAGTGAGGAGAGAGAGAGAGGAGGGGAGAGAGCGAGAGGAGAGAGAGAGAGAGAGAGAGTCGGATGAGGAGAAGAGAGGAGAGAAGAGGGGATGAGGGAGAGGAGAGAGCGGGGGGAGAGAGAGTGGAGAGAGGTGGAGGGAGAGGGGGAGGAGCGATGATGGAGAGAGAAGTGGAGGGGAGAGATTGAGAGAGGGAGAGCGAGGGGGGAAGAGGAAAGGAGAGAGACGGGGGGAGAGATGGAGATGGAGAGAGAGGTTAGAGGGATTGATTGAGAGAGGAGAGAGGGGAAAAGAGAGGAGAGAGAGGAGCGAGAGAGAGAGAGAGAGAGAGGTGGAGGGAGAGATTGAGGAGAGGGAGAGAGAGCGGGGGGGAGATGGATATGGCGAGAGGTGGAAGGAGAGGGGGGAGAGAAGAGATATGAGAGAGAAGTGGAGGGAGAGATTGATAGAGGGAGAGAGAGGGGGAAAAGAGAGGAGAGAGACGGGGGGAGAGGAGATGGAGAGAGAGGTGGAGGTAGGAGAGAGAGAGAATTACCTTTTTATCGATCGTTTTCTGGGGCTTAGAACTATATAACCGCCCAGTCTGATTACTAAACTTGTTCCTACCTCTTTAACATTCAGAGAGTAGATATTGTGGGTAAATATAGGTGGCCGTGTGTCTTCATCAGTCACAAAGATCATCAGGGAAGTAGTAGAAGTCAGAGACGAGTCCTGAAATTAAAAAAGAAAAGAAATAGAAAAGTACTTAGCATTTTTACACCATACATTCTACAAGTTACTCGGATGCAAATTCCCTTACTACAAAAAACGGGGTTTTAGTGCTAAAACCTGGTGCAAAATCTGCACTGTTTCTAATATGGGAAAACACGGTTTTTCTCATATTTCCTTAACCCTTTACTCCGTAAGAGCAAAACATCTGAGCCCTAAGAAATTGTGGAGTTTTTTAATATTTTGGAATTCATTTAGACTGACACGTGCTTCATTTTACCTATATCAGGACTCTGTGCTTCTCAAGGCGCCAATCTCCTTGAACTACAAGGGAGCAGTATATTTGGGGTCTTCTGGAATAGGGCACCTGGTCTCCTTGAACTACAAGGGAACAGTATATTTGGGGTCTTCTGGAATAGGGCACCTGGTCTCCTTGAACTACAAGGGAGCAGTATATTTGGGCTCTTCTGGAATAGGGCACCTGGTCTCCTTGAACTACAAGGGAACAGTATATTTGGGCTCTTCTGGAATAGGGCACCTGGACCTACGGAACTTGACTAAGAAGAGCAGAAATTTATTTAGTAGCCACAAGTCATCATGGCTTGTTGGGCATAGGGCTCCAGGGAAGAGAATTAACCCATCGACGAAATCCTTAAATTGGTTAATACTTTCGCTGTTAGCCACACTCGGTATTTACTTAACTCATTAACAATTCTTTTAGTAAAAGCAGGGTCTCCACTAACGTTATTGGTGTTGTGCCATTCGCAGAAAGCAGAACTGGCCCGAGTGGTTCTCCACCACCAGATAAACGTTAACTCAACTTGCACCCTTTACACCCCAACTTTCCTATTTATGATCTCACACAGTTCGTTTACAACTCTTCCAATGCTCCCGTGTTCGGCCCTTAATACGACCCATTCTTTCCGTGTACTCTCTTTTTATCATGCAAATTCAGCCTTCTGCGGTGTTTTCATAAGTCCCGTCTGTGCTGTACATATTTCAGAACAGGGTGATTGTGGCCGTGAAGGTAATCAGATGGAGAGTGGATTTATTGAAGTAAATCTGTTATTAATTTGATTTTATGATGCATAAAACAACGAGAGTCTGCCTTCCTCCATCCATAAAGAAAGGTCAGTCATCACAATGGGCGATGGCTTCTGTATGTTAATGGAGTTTTTCTCTATAAGAGATGTTGTGGTACCAGACATTCGCTCCCACCGCTTCATTAAATAGATGCAAAAAATGCATCAGCATTCAAATTACTTTCAAACGAAAGGTGGTGAAAAAGACCAAAAAGTTACTTTGGCGAGAATGGTGACATTGAAGACTTTTGGTCCCTGGTCGTAACTAAGTTTCTTCTTTAGCCTGATTATACCTTTGGGCTTGTCGGGCATCTCAAAATATTTGCTGCTGTTCTAAAAATAAAATAACAAAATAAGTTAAATTTCAATAACGATGTTGTCAAGGCTCCGTTCTGAAATAAATAATGTTTTTCCATAACATTAATTTGTGAATTTATCTCCCTTTAAAAACGTAGGTGGCGCTTTCAGTTCAGCTGATCCACACTGGCGGCCAAAATTGTGAGCACACTAACAAAAATTTTAATGCCTCGTATGTAAACGAAAAAGATTTGTGATCGAAGTTTTAAGAAACTTATTATTCACTAATAAATGAATTATATCCGGCCATTTATGCACCTGTTGCATTTTGACGTAGTAACCAGCCCCTTGTTAGGCTATCGTGGGAAACGTTGAGCGCCAGAATGATCCCATCTGGCTTCGTAACTGTGGCAACTGGTTACGGAAAGGAAACTTCGCCTTATGATGCAACAAGCTCCATTACGGCCCAACTGTCGCCGTAACGATTTACCGGTGGCATCCTGGTTTACCCTCTGTTGGTCACGTGATACTGAACACCACGTGACTTCGTAATTATAAAGAAATTTGGTAGATTAGCCACGTGAACAGCGAAGGACTCGGTTCAGACCATACACCAGAACCGTGGTTCTTACGAAGATTTCTGAAGCCGCCAGCGGATGTAGCGCGAAGTCGTTCAGCTGTCTTGTGAGGAATGTCACGGTGTTTAACCGTCTGTCATCCCTCATAAAATACCAGTAGCCATTTAACACTGAAAATCGCCTCGCTACTCTTTTATTAAACCAACAAGAACAAGTTTATGTAAAACGTCATAGGATCATTACAGGAAAAGTAGGTTTTCTAAGCCGCACCGAACTGGTACAGAATAAAGCATGGAGGCCGCTTAGAAAGCCCATAAACTATAGTATTCTGTAAAACGGCTTGGCCATGTTGGGCCCACCACAGCACAGTAATCCACAGCTTATTATATTCAGTAGCAGTTAGCAACAAACACAAAAACGAACTATTAAGTGTAAAATATTAGGGTGACTGAGAAACATTTATTCCTCAAGTGCATGACGACCGTTTTTACAAGTAAACAACTTTTACCGTTAAGTCATAGAGAATTGATTCCTTTGGCCAGTCTTTGTCCTCTGCATGATACCTACTTTCAGCGAGGTTTATTATCTGTGTATCGGGGAGAGTATTCTAGAAAATAATAAAATTCGAATAAAAACGTGTAAGAGAAAAGTCAATAATAATAATAATAATACTAATAATATAATAATAGTTTGATCAGCTGACACGCAGTTTTACAGCTATAGTTAAAATTTTAACATTTAAGATTTCACAAGAACAATCTTTTAAATTCTTGGTTGCCCCATTTTTAAGAACTTATATCCTGAAGAGATTTCAAGAGTCGCACTGAGATTAAGGAGCCCTGATGAATTACAAAGTGACCCTATGGCTTTACTCACACAACGTAAGATTGCCTCTATTTACTGACACCAGTGGTACCATTGTTGCTCCACAGGTGGTAGCACAGTAGCCACTGCAGATGGAGTTTACCATGAGCGGTGGGAGAATCCCTAAAAGAATTCACGTGCGACTTCAGAACGCGTTCGGTGAGTCTAGACCATCGCAGACCAGCTGGCAATAAATCGCGTGTTTTGGGCGGAGCCTCGTTCTGATACCTTCCACGAGAGGGAAAAAACGGCAGCTCTGTCCGAACATTCCTCAGGGCTCATCACTTTCGGTACGACCCTCGTAAAGTTAACCCCCCCTTTTTTTTTTCTTCTATTTGTCAGCTAAACGAATAAATTACAACAAGAAAATGCATTGTCGAGAAAGGGTCGGTTTTACAAACGTCTTCAAATAATTAAATCAAATTTTAAAAAAAATTAAATATTCGAATAAATAGATTATCCAAACTAAACGTGGGTTGTGTCCCCTGCGAACGTAAAACCTGGCCCCACTCACCTCTGATATGTTCACCTCAGGTTGGCCGCTGAATGTGGGCGGAAATTCGTTTATCGGCAAAATGCGTAAAAAGATGTCATAGATTCCACAGGGATTCGAGTTCTGAAAAGCAGTAAAAAGTTGACAAGTTCTAAATAATTCACCACTGATCATGACAAATAGCTGCTCCAGTTCCCTTAATTGCTTTGTCGTGTTACTAAATAAGAAAATTAAAGCGAATATATATATATTTTTTTTTAACAACCGGTAATGATGGGAGCTTCATCCGAGCCCGGGTCGCATCCTTCCTCTAAAAGAAGACCATCCTAGTGGGTGGTCCGGTGATCAGTCTACCGGAGAGCCGAGATCAAGGGCCCGGGTCGGTGTAAGTCCCTGGCATGGTTTCTACCAGCCGCGTGAGTTTTCTCCCACATCTAAATGCAAAAGGTTCCAGTAGGGTTTTCCGGGTACAGATAGCGGAGGCCGATCAAGAGCCCATAACCATTGAAACAGCTTACTTACCAGAGAATTATTGTAGCGAAAACTCATTGGGATAGACTTGGGTACCTAAAAATAAACGGTAAGCTAAGTTAAACACCAATTCAGAGCAAAGTAAACACTAAAATCGAACACGTAAACCTCCCTATCAGTGGTTACTTAAAACTGATAGATAATAATTTAAATTGTATTGATAATTTTAAAAAGTTATGCGTGCACGTGTGGTTGCTGGTGATGTGTCGTGCAAAGATATCTACAAGGGAGACAACCATGATTGGGGGGGGTGAAGCGTAGTACTCCGCTTGTCCTCTAGGAAGCGTTGCCAGTCCTACGCCACAGAGGCCTGGCACTTTCGATTTCGGCAAGAAAATCCCTGCTAGAACTCTTCCAAATGACAAGAAGACTGGCCGGTGTAGAAGAATGATAAGTAACTATGTCAGAGAGGTCCGCCGAACCAACTCGGTCTCCAACAATAATTGACCTCGAGCTAGACCAGCAGATTAACCAATGGACCATCGCGCCGCCATATTTGCGATTTAATTAATTAAGTTCAGAAGAACCGCATTAAAAAAAAAAAAGAAATTATCTCCCTTTCACTGACCGTTGAGCGTGCGTCCCTACACCGACTGAAACTGGTTAATACTTATAACGTGTACTGTGTGAATACGATATGTCAAAAATGTACTACACACGCTTATATGAGTGGTTAACTGAAAGATTACGGCAAACTTAAAAGACTTCTAAGGTACCATTTTAGATTTACAAATTGTACAATTTAAATCAAGAAACTTTGACAGGGAAAGTAGTGATGCACATCTTTCAGCTCCCAGCTCCTTGGGGTCGTATTTAGGAAACGGCCGACGAGGTCTCCAGTGCGGAAAAAAAAAACAACGACACAAGGTTGGTTACAGGCAGAAGACGATGAACTAAAAACATGGTAAATCCATTTAACAGTCAGACGTAATTAAACTGTCAGCCGGAGTAGTTCCTGTGTGGGCCTTAAATACTCTATGGTTGGGTTTATCGCTGCTGACTTACCCGAGGTGTGCCTTCAAAGTCGATTACCGTCTTGGTGTACAGAGAGTTGTTACGAATCCCAAAAAAATCGTTTTCTTTAGAAAAAAGGTTCCAGGTTTCGGTTCCTGGAAACTGGTAGATGATGGTACCTGTCCAAAGGTGAAAAGTAAACCAAACGTAAAGGTTCCTCCTGATTTGATGCCATTCTGTGAATCAGACTCGGTACGGGAGCATCTTGAGTTAGGCGGTAATGTCAAGCGAGGGAGCAACTTTCCCGTTTAGGAGCAAATGTAAATTACAGGAAAGAAGCAAAGGGCAGATAGTAGGGATGAGAGGGGAGACTGAAAAGAGCAGTATGTTGTCACTGTATTGCACGGGACCCTAAAATAAAATTTCTACTAAAAGCAAAAAGTTACGTGTACTTTACCTTTAATGACCAACATGCAAGATAATCCTCACGTGGAATTTACCTGCTTTCTTTGTTACGAGAAAAGATGCATTTGTAAAGATAAAGTAGGAGTAGACTTGCGTCCATTGCTGATATTTGGGGAGAAACCTCACCTGGTGACCGTCACGGGGATCGTTTAAAGAACTGTCTGGATATACTACGCTCAGCTTACGAGAGGCAAACTCTGATGAGAGGAACATCGAATAGTACAGTCCAGCAGCCACCGGAGCCGAATCACTGCAGGTCTGTATGCAAGGAAAGAGGACGTCGCTGATGTTAATCAGCAGAAATAGACTCGAAGCTGTCTAACTTAGCGGGCTGCTGTTGATAAAGTTCCACCAAAAGGCTCCTCGTATACGGGCAACCCCCAAATTCAGAAAATCAAGATGTCTTCTCTGGTGTGTGTGTGTGTGTATATACATACGTGCAGTATTATGAATAATTATGAAAACACATCAGATATGCTCTAGTGATGGGTAAATGCAAGTTATCAACGTGTGGCTGTGGAATGTTGCTCCAAATATTCTGTAGCACTTTGCACGATTGGTTCAAAATGTTTGGTGGCCATCTGACTTCCTCAGCAGTCGTACGACCCATACAGCGTTGGTGATGCTTGCACCAGAACGCGTGCGGATTGCGCCATCTTTGTGAGCGTTCCAGGCTGGCTGTATGGTCGGAGTCATCTTCATCCTGGAATAGGAATCCTCTCTCTCTCTCTCTCGGTGGCGTGCCTTGTAGCATGATGGACGAGAACCTCCCTCTACCTGTAAGCAGACCTCCGATTCTATGCACACCCAGGCCGATACGCATCCCAGCTTGCGTTTCCACTCTGGCTGTTGTACACTGCCGCTCCCCGGTCGCCATTGAACAAACCGCCATATTATTTCCAAACAGCTAGAACACAGACTCGCCTGAAGAGAGCGTCTTCTACCAAGTTCGGTCATCTAACTGTTTCCCATTCCAGCCTCTCCTCAGTCAAATATTTTCCGAGCAGCTACATCACGTTAATGTGTACCTTCCTGTCCCGAGGAAATCGTCAACACCCATTTTGCCATCCACCGGCCCATCATCTATCAGGCAGAGAACAAACCCTTATATACTTGTGGAGAGTTTGGCTTTTCTTCCTCGACAGGGGTCTAGGTACCAGTCTTGCATACAGCTCGTTCTGAATCGTGAGGTCAGCATGGAGTGGGCTTCACCAGTTAAGACTTTAATTCTATTACGATTGTCACGGGACATTTCCTTCTCAGAAACTATACTAGTCAACACACTACAATGGTATTAAATGGTACTGCAGGCGTGACACTTTTTGATTGCTTCCAGGATAACCGATCTCATTGTACTAAATAAATATATCAAAACTGCACTGTACTATGGGATCTTTTAATTATATCGACGAGATGCAATTTTACGACCGTTTAGACTCCGTTCTGTTGACTCTGCCTGATAGACATTTAGTTTCACGATCAATTTCGAAAATATTTTTTCTTGTTTTTTTTGCGCATTGGACGGAACAGCAGAAGTAAAATCTTTGCCTGCAGGACAAAAAAAATCACTAGTTGTTGCGCGATCAAAGTTCCAGGTTTAATTGAAGCAGTAAGTTCGATTACTAATAACAGTATCTCAGATCACTCCCGTGTCGGGTGTCTTCAGAAGTAGATCTCTCTCGCTGTCTCGTAGTTACTGCAGCGGAACCGTACACGAAGAAGCCACGAGCGCGAGGACTATCCGTTATCCCTCCCTTCCTCTCCTAAATGTTTCGATTCTATGAACATCGAATATTAAGGAGATGCTAAGAATCGCGTGGCACACGTGACCACCCCCTCTGGCGGTCACAACTGGATTTGCCCGAGCGGCGAGAGTTTATGAAGCGACGTTACTACCAGAACTTTCTCTGTTTTCTTTTAGCACATCCTGGTAATTATGCAAATGTTGGGGCTAAGAAAAGGGAAACATTTCGTATTAATAAGTTCTCCCTGAGTTACGTGATGCTGATATAATTTTGAAACCACAAATAATACACTGTAGGACAAGGAAAGTAACTGAGCCTTCGCTGATTTGGATTCATCTCTGTCAGAGCAATAAGAAAAAAACTTCATGGGTTCACAAAGTTGGAAGGTTTTTTGTAATAAAGCAAAGAAAATGTAAACCATCATCGTACCTGAGCCAGATTTACTAAAGTAAAATGTATGGCTAGTTTATTTAAAACTCCGCATTTAAATCTACCAAAGTTACAGACAAATGTGAGCACAATGCATCTGTTTCTATCTCTAAGAATAACTGATTGGTCTAATAAAGAACCTGACGGCTCGGGAACTGGGTTTTCACATAAAGTCAGTGCGACCAACAAAAAAGAGAAACGATGGGAACTAAATATTTCGTGAGTTGATATTAGATGAACCATTGCTACTTAAAATAGGTGTGAGTGGTGTCTGCTATGTGAACTTTAGGTAAACAGTATCCCCTAGGATTTTAGCTCTTTAATGGTTGGATGTTCGTCTTCGGATAACGTTTGAGTCATGTAGAACAATAGATTATATGGCGGATGGTGATTTGATAGCAGGCTGGACTCATAAATAGCAATGACATTATGGTTCCTGGTCCAAACTGAATGATTAGAAACCTCGGGTTTATCTTTCTTAGTTCTACGTCAATTCTTCACTTGTTTTGTCATTCGGCTTATGTCTTACAACCCTGACATAGCTCAGTATAAAGTCAACGAAAGCTCGGTTTTTTTCTTCCATTAAATCACAGTTTGTTTGTTTTTCTCCTATGTACAAAATTATACTAGAAATTGTACAATATTATGTGATGGCGTTCGTAAACCCTTTCCGGAAACATGGCCGCCATCTCCATTAGACTAGTGAATTATGGGTATTCTAGACTTGACTAATGAAGCAGCTAATTAATAACATATAAAGCAAACAGCATGTGGACACCGCCGACTGACCGTTCTCAGTAGTTTCATTAACTTGATGAAGCGTCGAAATATTCGGACAATCTGAAAGAGAAATAGTTACATTTTCAAGCCTTTAATGCATTTTAAAGAAAGATTAAAACAAAAGGCAAAACTAGCTTACTGTCAGTATGTTAGGGAGCTTTCACGAACAAGGCGTTTGTCTTTTCGCCGCAATTTATAGCAGCCTGACCAGGCTCCGACTGGGAAAATCCACACTGAGAGGACTTTATGTACACGTACATTTAATACGTAACGACCAGAGAGACACTGCAATTTATTCTGCTGTTTTAAGTTCCTAAAAAACTGATATAAGTTTGTCCAAGTATTCAACCAGAAATTGGGAAGGGGAGCTAACCGCAGTCAGCAGCGCCGCCAGGCGAGGACCAGTGGTAACGAAGTACAGCGGCATAAATGTGGAAAGCAAGTATCTCTGTTCACCCTTTTACGCGCTTTCTAGAGTAAATATGAAGGAAAGAAATTTTAGGGGCGATCCCGTTTGTCCGCTTCGTGCGCTAGTCACGAATCGATGCCAGTAGAATGGATAAGGACAGATGTCAAGGGACAGGATCATCCCGCGAGCCTCTATACGAGCTGAAACGATAGCATTACCAGGGCCTGACTAGGCCCGTTAACCCTTTAACTCGACGCAGCCAAGAACCGCTAGATGGCGCCAGGCCATAATGATGGCCGCCGAACAGTTAAAACGAATGTTAAGACGGCGGTCCAAGATAGGTAAGCATTTAGGTGGTTACAAACTAAGCACTTGTGCGAGCAAAACCAGATATGAAGTGGAATAGAGCAGCTGTCACTTCATCACTCTTTCGAGCGTAGTTCGCGTAGGTTAAAGGGTACTGGACTTTTAATTCGGGCTTAACGTGCGTTTGTAGGCAAATTAGCAAGTAAAGATGTCCACACAGTCTATTGAGCAGCGCTGGGAGAAACATCTTCCACCCCTTCGTCGTTACCGACCCTTGTGCTAATGTTTAATACGACCGACAGGGGGAAGTCAGTAAACTCGACGATTTGTTTCTTTGCACCGGTAGCCAGGATGAAGTAGAGATGGCCGTTGGTTATGCGCAGCATCGTCCCTGACGGACTGCGGAGGCGTCGTGATGCCCGATTCTGCGCCTTAAAGGCGGCTGTCTGTTGACGAAATGCATGGAGATTACGGTCGGCTTATCACAGAAACCTTAACAGAGAGCGATAGGAAGGTGGCCACGGTTCATCTGCTGTGGTTTACTAATATACAAAAAAGGGATAAATAACTGAACTCTGACCTCTGATTTTCGGGTGCAAGTTCAAGGTCAGCCCGCAAGGCACTAGAAACAAGAATAAATCACGTTTTTGGTGGTGACATCTAGCAGATTGTAACGCGTAGTTTCTCGTTGTTACTGGTGTATGGTCTTGATATGTCACAAAGCTTCTGGGGTAACGACGGCGGATTCTGGTCTGTAGAGACGGTTTGTTATACGTGATTATTGCTTGTGGTTAAACTCCTCCCCTTCATCTTTACACACAGGGGCTAGATGGACTTACTTATGGGTGAGGCTGATGGAACAAGTAGACATCCAAACACCAGAGCTGCTGCGGTCACGAGAATTAGTTTCTCCATGGGCGCTGGCTTCTTCTTTTTTAGCCAGTAAACCTGAAAATAGGAACATTCCAAGCGTCTAAACTAAGAATAACGTAACCACTTGCAGCAGAAAAAGAAAATCTTCGCTCCCAACAGGGATATTGATTATCAGAGAGTTCGGAACTAGAATATATCAAGGTTTCTAAGTATTGAAAATACACCAGACCGTTTAAATGATTAAATTCACTCAATAAACATTACCGGATACACGTAATAAAGTTTCCGCGAGTATCTCTTCGCAACCGCACAAGAGCCCCAAACTGTGCCTGAGTAACTACTCGCTTTTAATGGTCAACACCTTCACCTCTGTGAGAGTGCTTTCTTTAGACCTGGAAAGAGTCATCAGAAAAATCATAAAAGAAAAGGACAAGAACTGACCGTTTAAAGGAAGATCTGATAGAGATTCTCGAATAACTAAGGATATCTGAGCGAATGAAAACAGGCATTTTCGGGATATCCGCAAGTAATAAGTTACCGGAGCTAGACGTTGGCAGAGAAGGGTTAACCGGATTAAAAAATTTTAAAAAATACCAGCCGCTATTGTTTGTTGCCGATCTGGAGGAAGGTTTCCTCTCTACGACTGGCACGTCTGCTGTTCATGATGTTCTAGAACGTTCTCCGGATAGCAGTTATTCAATGCATCGCGAAAATCCATGAATACAGAATAGCATCGTAATACCCCAGTCGGCAGAGCGTTAGCCGTGAGTAGCGAGAGCGGACCATAGAAGACATTAATTTATTGAAATGACAGGTAGACAGAAGCCCCATAAACTGTAAACTTAAGACGAGGGAAGGTTTCGTATACAACCGCAGACCAGATTTTTGCATTAAATGTAACTAAACACTGCACCCAGCGGCCTCTTGCTGTCGTGATTTGTGGGGTCTTTTCGGAAATCCTGACTTTTCACAAACAAACAGTCGTAGAGAATTTGGACATCTCCGGCAATAAATGCGTTCTGTAGGGCGGGCAGAGGAAGACAAACCAATAACCGACCGGGTGTGTACAGCCGGACCGAGGGGAATGGCGGCGGGGACTGTAAAGTCGGCGTCAGGGAACGGTGACTCACGTGACTCTAAGGTCGGCGTCAGGGAACGGTGACTCACGTGACTCTCGGCTCGGGGACGGTCCGCTGTGTCTGACGCCCTGCTGCCGTTTAGGACTGGCCGATGGGGGAAACGGTCGCTACAGGCAGCGTTGCTTACTTAAAGGGCTGCGCGAGTCGTAGGTCAGCCCTGTCCACTCGGACAGTCTAAAATCACTGCCCGCTAGTCAGAGCCGGTCAGCGCCGCCATTGCTCGCGAACACCGTCCTTGGAGGAGAGGGATGACCCAGACTCTGGTTCATTAGTTAAAATGTGAACTGACGGGAAATATCTGAAATAGTTTTTTTTTCCTATAATGTTTTTGTCTGTGTACATCACATTCCTGAAAACGTTACCTTTAATGACGGTCACAAAGAACGATATTTACATGCCATGTTACTGCATCTTATTAAGGTGAAGAGAAGTGCGCATGTCTAAATGTGCCGAGATATACAGTGCTGCTGGGTCACGTGTTACCTACGAAATTAAACAGAACGCACAGGCGACTGAAGACAAATAAATAAATTAGATTAAACTACGCATTTTAATATTCTAGGTTGATATTAAACCTTAACATTTTGTTTGATTTATATTTTGATATTTTGCCCAGCGGAAGTGATTGCTTTCATCGGTGCGCATGCGCAAAAAGACCTTGTTGGTTCCGAGATCTAAGTTCTCCTGTTGACCCACCCAACAGCAAACAAGGAATTACGTCTTTCATTCCGCGCGTCCATTATCCACAGCCGAAGACTCTTCTCGGCAGATTAATACAACTCGGGTTGTTTTGACTTCGAGCAATAATTTACAGCTCTCCCCCCCTCTTGCAACGGGATCTCACTCCTTAGAAACAAGAGGAACCGCCCAGTATACTGAATCCGCACGACACAGGTAAGCCATCCGTAGAGACAAAACCGTGATCAAAATACACCTGAGGGAAGAAGGAGATGGAGGTGAACAAGCCACTTCATTTAAAACTAGCATAAGATAAACCTTCCAATCAAAATAAATCTATTCACCAGTTGGATGCTCTTAATATCGGAGATCACACGAGTTTTGGTATCGCGCCATTTGCTTTATCTCTCTGAATTATCCGTGGTTCGATCTCGCGATGACGGCACGTGCTTGGCGGTGGCGGTTGCATTGGTCCCAAGGTCAAAGTGCGCAGATCCAGCGAGTCGTAGTCACGAGGTGTACATAAAGCTAATTTCCATCTTAAATTTTCTAGTCCCACCTAACTTTAGAACCATTTTTATTTCTATCTCACAACATTTCGTAAAGCAGATATTCAGCAGAGTGAGAGAGGAGAACGAACGTACAGGGACCCAGCCCGTCGGATCCTAGCTCTAATAGTTTCTTATCGCCGTCACAGAGAGGATGGCTGGTGTGTGTGTGTGTGTGTGTGTGTGTGTGTTCGTTTTGAACTGCAGGAGAAATCTGGCGGCACCGGATCGGGTTCGGCTATGGTTACTAAGCTCCCAGTTCACCATGCCTACCCGAACAAGTAACGCCACCTTAAGGAGTAACCCTGACGACAGGAAAATATTTTAAAAGGTAAATCTAATAATGAGCTTGTGTAAATTGCTCTTAACGACTTAGAAAACTAACTAATTCACTACAACGCCGAGTTACGCTAACTTAAAGAACGAAAGAATTATGATAAAAGCCAATTATTATGCCTACAGTAGTAATGACGTCACACCTTCCAACAATGCATTGCGTCAGTCTGTACGACACCATTAATGACGTTACGCCACCTGTCCAGTTATTACTTCGCTATGGATAGATAATAAGTGCGTTGATCACATTTTCGGCCATTTTTGTCGATAAGTAGATAAGAGAAGTAATGGCGGAATTTTTCCAGCCACTTACTATGTCCTCGCTATGGAAAATAGTAGTGATGAAGTCACATATTTAAGCCGTTTATGGAAGGGAGGTAAGCGATGATATCAAAGTTCTCAGCCATTTGTGGCGTTTTCCTGCGTGCTTTTATTTTGTGAATACCACCGAAAGATAAATAAGGTAATTCTACTATTCTTCTTCAGTAGCTGCTCTGTTAGAATACCCGAGATTTTGGTGTTGTTCTTTTTTTTGTTTTCTGTATATGTCGGGACGGCAGATTTACTTTATTCCACTTACGAATTCTGTTTCCAGTTCACTGAGTTTATCAGATTTCTGAAATCCAGCCCGTAGAAGGTCCGGACGCCATTATTGTTTTTAATCGAAAGCCTTAAGATTTCTTAAGATAGGAAAAGCCACCGGGTCCTGCTAACAAGGTAAATGACGGGACAACAGTAGGAAAGAAGTTCATCGTATAAGGGATTTCATTTTTAAAGAGGCTGGCCGATACAGTCTGAAGCTGGCTTTTGATCTGACGATAAATTGGAAAACAATCCCTCAATGCATCGCTTCGAGAAGTCATTGCGATCACCGGAAATTGCTTCCGGACATTTAGCCGTGAAGCCAACAGGGCATCTTCTTCTGGAGATTGGCAGACATCTCGCCAACATACTCCCAGGCATCCGTGAGTTTCATAGCTTTCCATCATGCGAAGACTTTCTAAGTTGTCGGCAGATTGAATGCACAGCCGGGGTTAATGCGATTTAACCTTAGCAGTTAGCCGATGGACTGCCTTTATTTTGACCGTGTAGTTGAAGAAGTATGCGGCGCTTTAAGAGAAAAGAAATTTGGTATCCTAAAAAACACACGCACGCGCGCTTTAAAGCGCTTTGGTTTAATAAGCTAATTGTTTTATTATCTTCCCGGATAAGGAAAAGTTTTGTTTCCATGAAAAGAGCGAACGAACAGGCAACCAACTGACAAATAAGTCGATTGTTCGGCGCCACGGTTTCTCGGTGACCCGCGACCGGCGTCAGACAAAAACCCGGATAGACGATAAACCACGCGGAAGACACGTGATATATTATTAAAGAGCCCGGCTGCGTTATTCAGCGCGTCAGGACCCAAATGATCAGCGTGGCGTAGCCAGCGAGAGGTAGCCCTTTGCCCTAAACGATCTTGAAAAAAAAAAGAAGCAAAAACAGACTCTCATTTCGTTTAGTGTTCCGGTGGAAATCGGGTGGTCGAAATATGGCTGAACCAGTTGTCACGGACACTGGCGGCGCCAACTCTAAGGCGAACCCGCGCCGACCCCTTCCTCCACACGGTGATTAACGGGACGTCATTAAGGTCAACGTAGAGAAGAGCCAGACCGAAGCCATGTTTAACTGCGCTGCTTCCGGGGGGAGTAAAAATATATAAAACAAACAGGAGCACAGATTTGGTGTAGCTCTGTTGGGAATAAATAATCTTGGTTTATTCTGTGCATTAAAAGGGCTACCTCTAAGTGCTAACTTATCTGCGTTCTATTATTATTATTATTATTTATTATTGCTCCAAACATCTAGAACTAAAACGATTAAAGGACAACGCGTCGCCATCAAAGCGGCTTTCAAGCCGACGAGGTGACATTTAAAAGGGCGAACCTGGCGGTGACATCTACCATAAGGGGGCTCTTGCTACTGACGGGGCACTTGTCTTAATACACTTCAGCAGCTTCATTCCTTTCCAGAAAGAGCTTACTCACAGTTTTTTCTTCTTTTTATACCGTTTAGCGGTTCTCGAAATCAAAATCTTCTCTTCGAGTCTGAAACATTTTTTTTGTTTTTGTTTTTTTATTTTATACTATTAGAAAAGGACACACAAAAAAAGAGGTGGCGGCTTTCATTACAGATCATTTACTATCACAGACCGTAAACTGCTTCTAGAATCGTCGACTGTGATTCTGACTTCAAAGAAGCATCACATACCAGCGAAAACTGGAGAAAGCGAGAGAGAGATGACGCCATTACACGGGGAGATATGACGTCATTTCAGAGAGAGAGAGAGGTGCCATCATTACAGAGAGAGAGATGACGCCATTACACAGAGAGACATGACGTCCGTGCAGAGACAGAGAGAGATGACACCATTACACGGGGAGATATGACGTCATTTCAGAGAGAAAGAGAGGTGCCATCATTACAGAGATGACGCCATTACACAGAGAGACATGACGTCCGTGCAGAGACAGAGAGAGATGACACCATTACACGGGGAGATATGACGTCACTGCAGAGAGAAAGAGAGGTGCAATTATTAGAGAGAGAGAGAGAGTTGGCTCTGTCCCATAATCCGGTCCTCCTCCCAGGTGTTCTTCCTAATTAATCTCGTCAGTCTTTTCTCATCACACCGGTAACGATGGATGAGCTCTGTCTTACTGATTTTACGTGGTGTAAGAACCGTTCTCTCCGCCGTTGTCTAGTTACCCTCTCTAGGGTTTTGCTTCCCCGGTAACACCCCCCCTTTTAATTTTTAAATCGGGTTTTTATCAGGTCAACTTCAGCAATTGCAAGAAAACAAAACAAAACAAAAATCTAAACGAAATACCAACAAACCAAAGCAAAAAGTAACTTTCGTCCTGTTCGATAAAATCAAAGGTTTTCGCGTGTTTAAAGACAGACATCCGCCTACTTAATCAGAGTCGCAGTTAATGGCCGTCTCCCGGGATGGAATGGATGCTTTTAGAACATGTCGACTGTTGGTAGAACTCGACTTTAATCCTTGATTAGTCTTGACAACAAGCTTCAGACAATAAAACAAAATCAGAATTCTCGGTGATTCCTGCCAGACTCTGTGACTTTTCAAAATAACCACCGGTGAAAGCGTTGTTTGGTGAAAAAGAAGAGTGAACCGAGCTACCTTTGGTTTTTGTTCAGTCCTCCTAGAAATACAGAGAAAAGAAAAGACAACGACGCGAGTTTTTATTCCTTTAACGAAATAAAACAGGTATAACCAACTGTACCGGTCCAGAAATTGGCAATAAGACTGAAATACCATCAGTGGATCTTCCATACCAGTTTTTCCAATGATTTCTTTGCAGAGGGTAGCCGATTAGTTAAGGCATTTCTCTATCCTCTGACTAATCCGTCTTTTCCTCTTACCGCCACCACCACCAGCAGCAGCAGCAGCAGCAGCAGGTGTGGTGTTGAGGAGGAGTCTTTGGAGAAGTGGGCGCCCCCGTGAGGAGCTACCAGCGGGTTTGGGGTTCAAGACCTGGTTAGGCCACCTGTGAAATGGAAGAAAATAGAAATGTCTGCTGCGAATTAGCATCAGTGGGTCGGGGATTCAGATCTCCGAAATACAGGTTTTCCAGTGACAAGGTGATTGGGGGGGGGGGACCCAAACTAATCGTCTCCTTTGTGTGGATAACAATAGCGATCTGCTCTTGTGCGAATCTTTCACTATTTGTTGCTCGAGATCTGCGCCCGGTGCGGAGGGCTGGCTGCCGGGGGCACAACTACACCTGCTGACATATCTTCACCTGGAGACCTGGGTTTTAACGTCAGTGACACCTGCCCCTCAGGTGAAAACTCTTCCCATTCACTGCGAGTGTATAACTAATAATGTTTCCTATCCAAACAGGGTTTTATGCACATCTAATCGAGCTCACAGCCCCTAAGGGTTTTAATAAGTTTTAAAGCGACTCCGCTTCTCGCCACGAATATTTTCTATTAGACGAGCAGCGCTAATCTCCATACGCCCTTTCATAAGTTAACCCTTTCGATACGTCACGTGTCCGTGCTATGACCGATTCGTTGTAGTCTTATACCTCAAATTTAAATTAAAGGATAGCGATGTCAGGAACACTACTGGCGGAGAAACTTTAAAATGGTGATAATTAAATATTTTCCAATTACAAGGTGCATACAATTTTCTGGTTTTGCTTGTTCAAGTCAAATTAAACCTGATTAATTTACATAATAATGTTACGTTAACGCACTGAACCGCGGGCTGCTTTGTAGTTGTCCACTTAATGAGACAAATGAGGAAACATTGAAATCAGATATGCAAATGAGTGATTTCCGAAAAGACTGAAATTAGGAATCGTGGGCGCCTGAAGTTTTGAGACAGGGTTTGTTATTCCGGGTTTAGGCTGATGACAATTTTGGCAATGGCTGTGCATACAGTTGGGGGCTCACGGTGCAACGCTGTTAAGAGTTAGGTACCCGCGGAGCTGCCATCTCAGGTACCAGGAAATACTACTAAAATTCTTTATTGTTTTTTTTTTTTCCAGATGTGGAAGGAAGAGATGGAAGGCCCTTGGGTAGCCCACTAGGGAGGCGCGCCCAGCCGAGCCAGCCCCGACTGGGATTTGAACCCTCAACGCCAGCAGTCCACCGGCCGCCCCTAATAGGGGCCATTACTCACGAACACCACGAGGGGGAATGACAGTACACGCTAGTCGCTGAAAGCGAAAGGACACAGCAGTACAGGTGAAAACAATGGGTATCCAACCGAACCAGACAGCAGGAACAAACGGAAATGAGGTGAACAATTTGTAAACGAACTATTCTAGAACCCAGCCCCCAGTTCGTCGGGCCAGAAACACTTCGTCATTCTGAGGTCACGGCGGGGGGCCCACTCCCACCCCTCCGCTTTAGCGGAAACATCTCGTCACCATGTAAACACGCGAGCGAATGCGACAGAAATATTTACAGAAGTAAGGCCGCACCGATAGATCACCTTCTTACAGGTGAGTTCCGCGTGCGTCAGCAATTGAGCTACGCAGAAATGTCTGGTTTTCGTAACGCTGTCGTCGGAGACCCAGTCCCGCCGAGAGGGTCGGTCAGACCCCTGCTCGCTTTTGTCTGACATTTGAACAAAACGTTTTACAAAAAAAAACCCTCCATACAACGATGTAAGTTCTTCGGTTTTCCTTTACTGAAGAGCGGAGTGTGAAAAATCGGGACTTCACCGCCCCTAACCGGTCGATGACGTCACAAGCAGATTTCCTTCACTGACGTCGCGTATTTAAGCTTTGTTAAATTAGCTAATGAGAGATAAAGCTAAGTTTCCCGTAGACTTATTAAAGGAGAAGTAAATGGTCTGGGTGGGGGGGGGAGAGGTTCACTAACAGAAATGTTTTGCTCACGAAAACAAACTTCCGTGGCGTCTTCGATAGAATCCACTGGCCAATCCCCACTTCTGTTTTTTTTTTAAAAAATAAAAAGTTTGGTGGGTGGGCGGTGGGGCAGACCTTTTAAAGCGAACTTTCTGTGACGTCACTGTTTACTCAGCGGGAGTTTCTGTATCAGGTTTTGTTTTTCAACACGACTTCCGTCCCTTGTTTGCTTCACCCGATGAGCAATTCTCGGCGAGAAGAGAACTCCCAGTTGTGACGTCACCCTCGCGTGCGAGAGGCTGACTGACGGTAAACATATGCAGCAGCGGGCATTCAGACATCTTTGGAGAAACAGAAACAAACAAATATATATATATAGGAATTCTGTTCGAATTTTCAGGGTAGCCACGCATTTCCTAATTCTGTCGAGAAACGGGTAGGAAAATCCGGGGACAGGTGTTGTTACAAAGGTAAATTGTTACAGCAACTAATTGAAAGTAGAGATGATGGAGTCGGTCAGGGAGTCGGTTAGTGCCATTTCTACGTTTAATTAGGAATTGGTTGCTGAGGCAGCTTAACCCGTAACAACAGCTGTCCTTCAGTGGTCTTTCCTGCATAATGTGGGGGGATAAAGAAGGGGGGAAAAACCCCGATAATTCCAGTTGTTTTGCTTGAAAATTTGGCAGTCATCCCGAACAAACCACGAATAGCTAATAATAATAATAATAATAATAATAATAATAATAATATAATAATAATAATAATAATAATACTGAGCCCATTATTTTGATTTTCTGCGAAATGGTTCGCCAAAGATCGCGACCCCAGTCGTATCTCCTGTTCAATGGGAGTTACTTCAGACGGCTGAGAGTTCAGTGGAATGGACTGCTACCGAGCGAAAGATACGAGGCTCTGGAGACGCGCCAGTCCTGTCTGTCGATCGTCACGTGAGTCTATGTAAAGGTGGTCCGAAGAACGAAAAGCACCGCGTGAGAATAAATACGACGTCATCAGGTGCTCACCCAGCCACCGGACCTGGCGGGGGTAGGAAAGTCAGTAAGACAACATCTCCAAAAATAGCAAAGACAAAGGAGCCCATAACCCGATCCCCCTGCTGGCTGATGAGCTAAGCGGTTCAACATAGCTGAGAGCGACTGTTCGCCAACAGGTATACAGCTGAGCGCTTCACTGCACAGGTATGTAAGACGTCACCTTTCTGATGACTAAATGCGCCGACTTATGTCTATTGTTTCACCTGTTTGCAGCGCGCTGGGGCGTTATTTAACTCCATCCGTCCGTCCTACCTCCTTTTGCGACAAAGTCCGGGAGTAAACAGAATTCCTGCTATTTCTGGAGAATTCACACTTTCCCCGGCTCAGTCGGGAAATCTTCGACCGTATGGCTGCTGGAAATATACCTGTGCAAGTCCCCCTGTTTTTATAGCTTAATATTTTATGCAATTATTAGACAACACATCTATAAGTATGCCACTTGTGTTTAAGTTTTTAAATAAATATAGTACAAAATTTGAAAAAAAAATGTTTCTTTAAATAATTGAATTATTGAACAGTAAATAGATTTCCCCCGCGAGTGTCGTGTTCTCAGTCTGAAGTCGTCGTCCACATTCTTTCTGTTTTCTGATATTTAGAAATTATTTTAATTAGCTTTTTAAAAAGATACAAATCAGAGACAGCAATTCTGATCCTGTCCCCTCCCCCTTAGATATAAACAGTAAGTTATGCGTAATGATTACATTTAAGGGTCAAACTTTTCACGGCAGTATTTCTATAGCAGGTACTGTACTTCCACGGCCTTTCTCCGAGGATGGATCGCCTGCACGCGACAGGAAGTAGAAGAGAGGAAATAGATTCGCTAAAGTTGAACGTCAGGTTTTTTTTTTGGTTTCGGTTCCCGTTAATTTTTGCTCGCCAAATTAGAAACGAATGGAAATTCGCCAGTTCGTACTTCTGCTTCGGAGGAGCCAAGTTTACATCAACAACGCAAGCGTCGGCCTCCAGCCTTGTTGCCTTGGATACTGGCTTAGACCGCAGCGCCCTCTCTTGAATTGGAAACGTTGCTATTCACAGCCGCTTACCTATCACAACGGATTGTAAGGAGGAGAGAGAGACAGACAGACAAAAAGGGGGGGTAAATCTGTTCTCCGAAGAGCATTTTAGCGAAATCTAACAGGCATCCTCACTATAGAAGCTTTTCCCCGCAAGGTGGCGTTACTTAATGCCCGACAACGTTAGAGGCGACCAATGTAGGCAGTTCTGTTACCTTTACGGCGTTAATACGTGGACAGGTGCGTGCAGAAATAGTCTTTCCTTCTAGCAGATTTCTGCATATTCGAACGCTTACAATTATTAAGTATATCCTTTAAAGTAAAGCACAAATTAAAATGTATTAACGTTTTTAAAGAAGTTTTGATTAGTTTTTTTTTTTTAAATATAAATTTGCTAAATACAGTGGTACCTCGACTTACGAGTTCTTCGAGATGCGAGCCGTCTCTCGGCCGGTTTTTTGCTTTGAGTTGCGAGCTAAAATTCGGGTTACGAGCCGGCTTCAGAGACCCCACACAGTATGTGTGGTCTACCCACCCCCCTCCCGTATATTTGTGTGTTTCCTATATTTGGTGCGTCTTGTTCCTACCAAATGACTATAACTGCACAAGTGGACTTTGTTTGCGGTCGGACGGATAATGTACGTTATGTACCCAGCCATGGGTCCGGATAAAGTGAGTGCGAAGGACAGTGCCGAGAAGAAGAAGCGGATGATGTGCATTGAAGTAAAGAAAGAAATTATCGAAAAGCATGACCAAGGTGTGCGTGTGGTGGACTTGGCGATGCAGTACAAGCGTAGCACTTCTACAATCTGCACCATACTGAAGCAGAAGGAGTCGATAAAGGCTATAACGCCAGCCAAGGGCGTTGAAATAATTTCTAAACAGCGGACATCTATCCATGAAAATATGGAGAAGCTGCTGATGGTGTGGTTGACTGAGGATACCGTGACGGAGGCTATGATCTGCGAGAAGGCACGAGATACTTACGCTGATTTGCTGCAGCAGACCCCAGCCACTTGTACGGGCGAGCCGTTTAAAGCCAGTCGGGGCTGGTTCGAGAAGTTTAAAAAGAGGGCCGGCATTGACTCCCTTGTCAGGCATGGTGAGGCAGCTGAGGATTACCTCAAAACCTTTGCTGGAATTATAGCAGCCGAAGGATACATCCCCAAGCAAGTCTTCAACTGTGACGATACAGGACTTTTTGGAAGAAGATGCCAAGGAGGACTTATATAACGGCAGAGGAGAAGCGGATGCCAGGCCACAAACCCATGAAGAATAGGCTAACCTTCACACTGTGCGCCAATGCGAGCGGTGACTGCAAGATTAAGCCGCTGCTGGTTTATCATTCGGAAAACCCCAGAGCCTTTAAGTCACATAAGATTCTGAAAGAAAAACTGCAGGTTATGTGGAGGGCGAATCCGAGGGCGTGGGTCACCAGGCAGTTAGTTCTTTGTGGAGTGGGTGAATTTGGTCTTTGGTCCTGACGTTAAGAAATATCTCCAGGAAAATAACCTACCCCTGCAAGCCCTTCTCGTCCTGGACAATGCACCTGCTCACCCACCTAATCTCGAAAATGACATCCTCGAAGAGTTCAAGTTTATTAAGGTTCTCTACCTTCCATCCAAAACCACCCATGGACCAGCAGGTGATTTCTAATTTCAAGAAGCTCTTCACCAGGCACCTGTTCCGCCGCTGCTTTGAGGTGACGGAGAGCACAAACCTCACTCTTCGAGAGTTCTGGAAGGACCACTACAACATTGTGCTATGCCTCAGAATTATCGATATGGCCTGGCAGGGTGTTACAAAGAGGACCTGAACCTCTGCGTGGAAGAAGCTGTGGCCTGAGGTTGTGTCTGAAAAGGACTTAGAAAGACTCGAAGCGGCAGTGGTGGAGGAGATTGTATCCCTCAGCAAGTCCATGGGCATGGACATGGATGAAGGTCATCAACGAGCTCATCGAGGAGCTGACAACGGAGAAGCTAAAGGAGCTACAGACGCAGCAGCACACGGAGGATTTGCAGGAAATAGGTGACGCAGAGGAGGTTATCTCTACAAGTGCGATAAAGGAAATGTTGAGAATGTGGGAGAAACTTTCAGACTTTATTCAAAAGAAACACCCAGAAAAGGTTGCAACTGGCCGTGCGACGGCGCAATTCAATGACACTCGCCTAACTCATTTCAGAAACGTTTTGGAATGGAGGATGAAAGAGACCTCATTGGACAGGTTTTTATCGAAAACTCCTGCAGATGAAAGTGATGAAAGCGTGTCGAAAAGGGCAAAAATCAGCGATTAAGGTTCAGTCCAGCCTTTCTCCTCCACCTCCATCAGCATCCTCAAGTCGTCTGATCTCCAAGGTACATGCTGTACATTATACATAATAAAACCAGTTTATTCCAGTTCATTCTATCGTATTATTTTTTATACAATATTAGTTATTTATAAGTATATTTTTCTTATTTAAAAACATATAACAAAAAATTGCGGTGTTTTTTGGGGCCCAGACGGATTAATGGCATTTCAATTCATTTAAATGGGGAAAATTGATTCGACATACGAGTAATTCGAGGTACCACTGCATACTTCTTACCTGTATGTAGGTCAGGGAATGAAGGGGTTCGTTCTGGTCGCTGGGTCCGTTTTCAGAAACCTTATGTAAACCGTTGGTGAATGCGGTGGACCGCGTCACTAATAATCTACATTTCACCCGATCGTAGATTGTTAGGTGAGCGTCTGTTTGGTGAGGGATAGGCGATGACGTCTCTCTCTCTCTCTCTCCTCTCTCCATCTCTCTCTCTCTCCCTCCCTCCTCTCTCTCTCCCACTCCCTCTCCTCTCTCTCTCTCTCTCTCTCTCTCTCTCCATCTCTCTCTCTCCATCTCTCTCTCTCTCTCTCTCTCTCTCTCTCTCTCTCTCTCTCTCTCTCTCTCTCTCTCCATCTCTCTCTCTCTCTCTGTACGCGTATATTGTTAGCATCCGTTAATTATATAAACCCACCCACAAGCAAACATCTCTCAGTAGTAGACCAGTCTCGCCGAAAACAAATTTACAGACGGAACACAAACATCGGATGCTTTAGAAAAACTACAATTGAGTAGGAGACAAAAAGAAATAGTATTCGAAATGTTTTCTAAGTAAATTACTAGGTGGGCTTCTTTTATTACCTCTTTTATGTTATGCTGAAACCTTACACTAAACAAAAGGGTAGGATCGCAGTCACTCTGATTCATAGAAAAAGTAACCTACAGCCGTGGTCAGAAGTTTTTCACCACCCTGGAAACTTAAGCAATCTATCTTCAAACCTCGCATATCGACATCCGGGTATCTGCTTTTGAACCTAACCGGTCCACTCGCTCTTGCCATGGTTTAGAGTCTTTCCGGAAATCACGTGGTTTCAGGTTCGGTTTCCCTATTTCCCCCCCCACCAGTTAATGTCGATAACTACAAAGCGATACACCCTTCATCACGTTAGCGTGACATTATTACGCAAATCTGGCAGGTGTAATTCAACATTACCAAGCAAAACTTTAAAATTCTAGGGTGATGCCAAAACGTTTGTCCATGACTGTGACAGTCTGCATGGATTCCCAAGGTTCTGTACGGGGCAGTTATCTGATATATCATTAAACAATCTAATTTCTTAACAGGTCACAGTGATATCTAATGTTTACATCTAAAATACAAGAGCACAAAAAAACTAATTAATATAGAGACAGCGAAATGTTTACAAACTGATGAAGACCTGTGCATTAGCAGCAGCCATCTTCAGACGACGCCATTACTGTTTTTCCTGGTATAATGGCGATATGCGCTAAACAAACGACTTATTTCGAGTTAAAGTGTTAAACTATCCGCACATTATTAATCCGAAAATTTAGTAAATATGTTTTCTTTTTTTACGTTTGACACGCAGGATAGCAAATTAACGACTTTACTGAGCAGCTAGGTGGGTTCTCTAGGGAGAAGACCTGTTTCTCTCTTAAATTGTTCTTTACGGCTCCAGCCACGCGGAGGTTTCTCCGGATACTCCGAATGCTTGTTCGGCTCTCAACAATTGCTCATCGCTTCCGTTTTGATTCTCACTGATATTTTTCTGTGTTATTAACCAACACGGCTGTTTTCACAAAAATTCTCTTCTAGGTCATTATACGCGTGGACGAAAAACAAACAGATGAAAAGTATACTACAACGATCTTCTTTCGGCTTTTATCTTGTCTGAGTTCATTCTGTATGTAGCTTAGTACCGAGGTGGGTGTACACAATTTTTGGGCACCCTGTACGTTAAAGGTTTTAACACCGAATTCCGGGATAAGGAGGCGACTACGCGTGCAGCGGTGAGCTGTGTATGTGTCTTACACTTCTATCTAGATGGTGGAAGAATGGAGGAGGTCGTTAAAGATGTGTTAGCGCATAGATTACTGAAATTTTCCAGATAATACAGAAGGGGGAAAAATATTAAAGGGCAGATTTAATAACTGAAAGGTATGTAATATGTAAAGAAACGTAGGCTTCGATACGAGACACAGACAGACGGCTATGACCTTTGGACCAATTGTTTCTAGCACAGATAAGACCAGAGCAATGGAAGCAATGCCACCTTGAGTAACTTCTAGGCTATTGTGCCAGCTATCTTATCAGCCCTTATTTGATCTGAACTCCCGATTGCCACTCGGATTTACAACCTGGAATAATTAGATTACGGGAAGCACACACCTAAGACAAAGTTCACGGACTACGAACGACGCCCCAACGGGGCAGCCAGCGCCAGAGTTCCCGGCGAGGTTTTCCGAGACGACGCTGAGACCGCAGGAGGTTTCTCGCCACCTCCCCGGCGTCTGCTTGCCGTTGGCCTCCAGAGACTTCGCCCACGACATCCCTCCTCCCCCTTCTCAATTGTTAATGCAGGATAAGTAAAGAGGAAAGCGTCAAGCGGAGAGTCTAAACAAAAACGGCAGACATGTCGCCCGGTGCTTTGAGTGGTGCGAGGAAGGTTCCCGGGGACTCATTTGGTGATTTCCGGTCCAAGCCATTTTCAGAAAAATCATGGGAACCTTCGAAATCTCTTCACAAGCTGCTGCTGCTTCTTCTTCTTTTTTTTAAATTTACTGATAATTTCCGTGAAGTAGATTCACTGACGTCCGTCCATTTATGTAACAACGGAAAGGGACAAACGTTAAGGGAGGTAATAAAGCGCTACGCCACTGGTGACACGGCGCTCTAAGCCACCTCGCCCTTCCGGTGTAGCTGGCAGCTCTAGTATGAAAGGACTCCGCGTACAGCTCGCATCGCTTTGATACAATTTTTTTTTTTGTTTTTCCGCATGAATAAAGTTACAGGAACTGACTTGTGAAAACATTCGTATCATCCGGTTTTAAATAAGTTTTCATTGCCACCAGGGGACCCATGGATGAAGTTTGGAGTGATCGAGTTGGGCGGACTCTAAGAAAAGGTGTACGGAAATGTTCACGCCGGTCCCTAGCTCCATCCATTAGCCGCCCTGATCCTTCAGAAGAAAGAAATGAAAAAGGAACGAGAAAACAAGACGCTATATATGTATATAATTTATATTTATCAACTGTCACGACCATCAGTTAGCCGCGGGCTGAGTACCGTCATGTGATTAATGCTTCTGATAAAGAAAGGCCAACGTTGCCATGATTGTGCTTGCTTTCTACCTGCAATCATGTACCTGGCCTCGGGGTCAGGGGCTGGCAGAAAGTGTTTGGCAGCCAGTTGCTTCGGCATTCTGCCGCCAGGTCACGTGTCACCCAGGAAACAACAACAAAAACAAAAACAAAACGCTATTCCGACATTGGCATGTAAAAATGAGTCATGCCGTCTGCTTTTAAGAAATACATACCCTGCTCGATAACCACCTCGTCAGACTTTCCTTATTCTTTCGGGATTTCCGTTTGAGAGCGCCAGTCATTCCTCGGGCCGTGTCTGCGAGCCTACCCCAGATCCCTCCCTGTTTTTAAACTGTGTTTTTTCGTGTAGAGTCACCCGTGTGAATGATCACCGCTGTTACCTGATTACCTAAATACTTACTGTCCCTTAGCCGGAAAACCCATTTGCCACATAAGTGACCGAGTCAATAGTTCATTTAAATGTATCTAAAGAGGTCCCATCTGCGAAATCAAGAAGGGAGCAGATGGACCTGATTCAAGACGGAGTGGGGTGTAACTCCATGAGATCTGGCCAGTCTTCCTCGGGACTGCTGCTCTCAACGTTCCCACAAGAGACCCAGACAATTCCGTCATAAGAAGCAGAAAATGTCTCCATCGATAGCATTGTCATTTGTACTCTGTGAGAAGATTCCAGTTGATCACATGACCATATCGGTTACATCACGAACCGCACGCATCTGGTCTTATAGACGGGGGCTTAGCTGCTGCTAAAGAAGTTTCATTCTAGAGAAAGTTAGAAGCAAATGTTCCAGTGAAAATACACGAAAAGAGTATTTAAAAAAAAATTAATACAGAAATCAAACTGATTATCATTAATAATAAGCAAGGTAGATTAAACTTATTTCTTGGTTTTCAGCTGCTTCAAATAGATGAAAATTGCTAAACCAAAAGAGAAACATAGATAGATGAAGATGGAGAGAGACGCTTTGATGGTTCAGCATTTCAAAGACTGTCTTGCTTTCTTTTCAACTTGGCAAAGAACCCCAACTTTTCTAATACTCGGGTTCCGTACTAAGACTCACCATTGCTTACTTTTATTTGCGAGGTCATCCAAAGACACAGGCAGCCTGTCACTTACTAATTCGAGAAACGGCTAGTTAGTCAATTCAGGTGTTTTCCACGGACCCGTTCTTAATTAGAGGTCCATCGCTCGCTGCTGTAATTTCCCCTGTGGCCCTGTTTTGAACCCTAACCCACGAGAGGGGCCGTCTTGATATGCAGAAAATTTAAATTGCGGTAGACATTTCTATTTTAGGCTCGTGCGCGCCCCTCGATCTGCTGGTTACCAGGCGACTCGATGTGAGGTAGCTTACCGCGCCACCGGCCATCAACCTCGGTCGTGTGAGCATCACAAAGGCGCTAAAATCTCTTTTTGCCTTCAGTCACCAGAAACTGAATAAATTTGGCTCAACATAACTGTTTGTTTCACTGTAGTTTTAACTGTTTGTTTCATTGTAGTTTTAACTGTTTGTTTCATTGTAGTTTTAACTGTTTGTTTCACTGTAGTTTTAACTGTTTGTTTCAATGTAGTTTTAACTGTTTGTTTCACTGTAGTTTTAGCTGTTTGTTTTACTGTAGTTTTAACTGTTTGTTTCACTGTAGTTTTAACTGTTTGTTTCACTGTAGTTTTAGCTGTTTGTTTCACTGTAGTTTTAACTGTTGGTTTCAGTGTAGTTTTAACTGTTTGTTTCATTGTAGTTTTAACTGTTTGTTTCACTGTAGTTTTAACTGTTTGTTTCACTGTAGTTTTAACTGTTTGTTTCACTGTAGTTTTAGCTGTTTGTTTTACTGTAGTTTTAACTGTTTGTTTTACTGTAGTTTTAACTGTTTATTTCACTGTAGTTTTAACTGTTTGTTTCACTGTAGTTTTAACTGTTTGTTTTTTCCCATAAACGGGTCGGTGCCGCTCTGTTTTAATTGAGCGACTCCGATGAGCTACAGAATGGTTCGGTCTCATCACCGCCGACTTGGCTTCAGAGGCTGATTGGGATCCTGTCAGACATATTTGGCAAGAGCCTCAAGTGCTGTTGGTGTGTATACTGTGTGCCAGGAATTCTCTTCTGGAGATCTTAAACGTGGAGGGGGGTCGTGGTGAGGAGGCCGAATTGATGTTCGTTGAAGGACGTCTCAACTCTACCCGGTCACTGCCACTTTACCGAGAAGGCGGCATTCTGGGATTCGATTGTTACATTCTTTAAGAGGCTGGTGCTGCACTTTTAAGCGCTCGCGTGATCACAGTCTGGATGAAGAATCAAGACTTTGATTCCCCCCCCTCCCCCTGGATACCTCAAACAGCTGATCGAGCCCCTGTGAAAGCACCTGGATTGTCAACTGAGAGCAGTCGTCGGTCCACGTGGCGGCCGGCCGATAGGGTGGAAGTAAAGGAAGTTTATATATATATATATAAAAACCTGGATCAGACCATGGCGCAAAATCACTGCCAGAGGGGGGTCCGCCAAATGCTGACCCCTCCCGATCGTCTTCCTTATCTGCTGTTTTCCGCAACAGGGATTCCAGATTACTGTGGCGGGCCGCAGTATACACACCTGACGGGCAGCGACGTTTTATTAAACGGTTTCAACTAGAAATTTTCGGTTACCTGTCCGACTTCGCCAGGAGCGCACCTGGGTCCGTGTCAGGCCAGCGTCTCAAACAAACGGTACCGCCGCCGTCCTCCGCAATTCACCGATCTCTTTTAGACTCTGGCGCTGCAGAAGTTTGTCTGCGCGGGCATCTCGGGCCGTCTCGACAGGCAGCCAGGGGTCGGCGCCATTCCGCTGTCGATCGGAGCGTCCGCTTCCTTGTTGGACCAAAGTCCACGTCAGAGACCATCTTCCCTGTACAGGGCCCAGAAGGCACCATCACACCTCACGGCGACGGGGACCCGGGTAGAACAGCGGCAGCGTCAATCCGCCCGCCGAAGCTTCTTCGCGCAGAGGCGGCCGAGAGGACTTCAGATTCCTCGGTGGATGTAGCGGGTGTGTGCGTGCGTGTGTGTGTGTGTGGTGTGGGTGTGCGTGCGGGTGTGTGTGTGGTGTGTGTGGTGTGTGTGTGTGGGTGGGTGTGTGCGGGTGCTCGCTCGAACGGGGAAAGCCCTCGGATAGGGCGACATAACTCCCGAACGTGAAGTTCCCACACGTCTACATAAGATGGACAAAGCCGGGAACTGCCCGCCCCCCCCCCGGCCCGGTACCAGAGCTGCCTTCTGTTCCGGCCCTGATCTCCGGTGTCCAGCCTTGGATCAGCCGGAAATGGCGAATACAAACAGACGAACAAAAACTAAATTAGTTTGTTTTTTTTTTTTAAATGGTGAATTATTTTTACTCCGAGGACCTGAGAACAGATTTAATTAGAAATGTAATCCCGACGCAGGAGTATCGCGACATCGAAGAGAAAAGACTGGAAACTTGTAGTTTTCTTTCCACTTTTTAGAAAATTTTCAAGAAAGACCACAAAAATTTCCGCTAAATATTTATGGGAAATAATGCAAGAGATACGATAGTAATGGCGGAAGGTGGGAGCGTTGAGAAAATTCTTGATAAACACAGGCACACACACACACACATACACACACACATATACATACTTACACATATTACATATACACATAAACATGTACACACATATATACTTACACATATACTTACACATATACATATACACACATATACACACATATATACTTACACATATACATGTACACATACACACACAAATACACATATTCACACACACCGTTTATGACTAAGTTATATGAAGCTCCATTCAGTTATCTGATCCAGGAAACGCAAGTTTGCTACCTTCTTTATTTTTTACAGATTAAAACAATCGCTTGTTGTTTCTCTGATTACTTGTGATGCACGAAGGTGGATCGATCGATCGATCATATTCTGCGTTTAAACCGTAATGTTTGAACGCTAATGTTTACCTGCGAACTCCTCGGACACAGAGGGTTAACCCTGACACTTGGAAAATAAGTAAATAAATAGATTTCGCGTAGTGAATGTTGTAGAATGGCGCGGAAGGGGGGATGGTGGGTTAATCTAGCGGGCTGCTAAGACCGATGGCCGGAGTTCGGATCCGAGTGGAGACTGACAGGGTTTGCCGTATCTCTGGCGCGGCTTCCCTCCCACACCTGAAAAGGAAGAAGTGTTTCTAGCAGTGTAACCTTCCCTAGTCACGAGATCCGCCAAACACGCAATCGAGATGGGGTTCTGCGGAACCGTGGGCCCACTTCCCCAACCTACAGTAGTAACCCATTTCTTGAAAAAACACCAGATAAGGCTGTTATCGGGTGCGTATATAATCCTAACTAAACCTCTTCTTCTTTTAAATATGTCAAGGTTTTTTAACAGATTCCTTAATAGTAACGATTTTAAAGGCTTATGGTCCGTATGTTCCGTCCTGTCCACTGTCACCCCTGCCCATTTCTATGGATCCTCGGTACAGCTGTAGAAAACTAGCTCGCTTTACGTACACTTAATTAAAGCACCTGAGATGTACCTGGGCAGATGGCTGCGGGAAATGTTTAAAATATTTAAGCACCTGTGGTCCGAAACAGAGACTCGTCCTACCTTGAAACACTTTTAACCTTCAAAGATTTCTAGAGTTCAGTTTGAAAACAGCGCTTGCAGGTGGGCGATTTATGGCACACCTGTGCCAGGTAAGCCTCATTGTATATCTGTGTCGCTATGAATAAGACGTAGAAAAAAGAAGAAAATGTTTTTTGTCTTTCTCTTCCTGGTGTAATACAATAACAGCCGGTTTAAAGTTTAGAAAAGCGGCTGAGGGGATAGAAAATCGTGTACCGCGAGCAGATTACTTAATCACAGGTAGAGACAAGAGGGGGGGGGCAAACACAAAACCGTCCTACCTGAGTTGGGTCGGTGTGGGCTGTAACTTGACGGAGGCTCAGAGCTCTCTATCTAAGGCGAGATCTGTGCGGATGAAATCAGTGTAAAAATCCCGGGATCTTCGAGGTGAGCTGGGAAGGAAGCCGATTCTTTAGGCTTTAGAGTGAAGTAGTGGTCGGGGACCAGTCTGGCGGCGGAGACCCGTATCGATCGAGAGGCGCTTTACTGAGCGGAGACAGCTGGCTATAAATCGTACGGCGTCGCACCTTCCGGCTCGAATGACAGTCCTGAGAGAAACCTCGTAACCAAGAGATACCGGCCTCTGACTGAGCCGGCGCGCAGCTGACAAGACGGATGTTAGTTAATACTGTTGTCGTAAAAGTTTAAAATCATGGATCGTCCATACGGTAAACTATGCGGTGTCAGCCCCCAAACTTTGTACCTGTGCGCATAGTCAGCCTACTACTATCAGCGCAGGATGCTTTCTGCTTTGGTTTAAAAGGTATCAGCAGATATTAGAGCAAAACCACAAACAGTAGATACGTTACTGCGTTATTAACATAGCACGAGCAATAACCGCGCAGTATATGTATTGTATTACCGTAGATATAAATCATATGACAGTATTATCGTGTAGTTTATCGTAGCACGCACTATATATGATATTTATCAGGCATGCGTGGAGCCGAAGTCCATTGTCCGATGTTGTAGCACTGTTCTAAAGTACAGGAAATCTACAAGTCTCGTCGGACCTCGGTGTGGACTGCGTAGCTTCGGGACGAGATTTGTCAAACTTGAAAGAAATAAACGAGAAGAAGGGGCTCATCTCGCGGCTGGAAGACATTTAAAAAAGGGCTCATGGGAGTGATGGAAAGTTATCCGCATCATCGCTTCCCAGCCTCTGTCAGTTCTCGCGGACGAGCGGAGACGGCGAGACTGGCGACGCCCAGCGGAATAAAACACTAACAGTAATTGGTTTACCTAAGTTAATTGGGAGTAAAGGCGGCGAGTTGCAAGTGGGTGCCAAGGCATCACCCACGTGCTGGAGATGAGCATCCCTGAAGGAAATGGAGTCTGGCTGCGATGTTTGGCCTTGATGGTTCTTTACTCGACGATAAAGTATTTTTAGCTGCCAGGGGAGAGCACCGGGGCTGGTTCTTTCGCGGGTACGTTGTTACGGCTGCAGTGGCCCTTGATTAATCGTCTAGACGAGGCTGAAATCGACGTCGTATTCCTTTACCCGCGGCCAAAGGTCAAATCATCGCCACGCTGATTCTCCTGGCACGTCCCGGCAGCTATTCCGAGGCGACCGACCGGACCGGGAAAATCTGGAGGAGTTCGAGAGAAAAGTCGGCTTGCTTGTGCAATGAATCAGCGTACAGCAGCCCTTCCCTTGATGTCCAGAGCCCGGATCTACCCGTCAGCGGAGCTCCCGCCATCTTTATGTCCCAGTTTATTTGCTGCGGGGCTACACTCGGCATGGCTGCCGCCCAGGAATGAGAGATTCTCATAAATTCGACGCAGCGAGTCTTGTTCTGGATCAGTTACCGCGGGCGATGGAGACCAGACAACAGGCTTTCAACAGCCGACTTACCAAACCACCGCAAACCGGCTCAAAAGAAAGAGAAGAAGAAAAACTAAAAAAACACGTAGAAAAGGGGTCTAAAAATACTGGGGTAAGGAAAATCAGGGTTCGTCCGGTCTAAGAGAAGAATGCGTACGAACCCTGTTTTCCCAATAACCACTACGCCCACCTTCTTGGCAATTTGAATAATCCTCCGGCGATCGAACGAGGCCGGGCTGATTGATACCTCTATCGATCCGAGGTCCGGGGCCGGGCTGATTGATACCTCTATCGATCCGAGGTCCGAGGCCGGGCTGATTGACACCTCTATCGATCCGAGGTCCGGGGCCGGGCTGATTGACACCTCTATCGATCCGAGGTCCGAAAACACTTGGAGTCAGTGACCGACTGACAGCCCTCTCGGTAAAACATTAACCCTAACTACACGGGCATGACCAAACGTTTTGCATCATCCTAATATTTTTTGTTAGATTTTGCTTGATAAAGCCAAATCAAACCCGACAAGAACGCTCCGTCAACGTGTTAAGGTGCACGCACGTGTCCGTGCGGTTTTCCGTCCGCTCGACGTGAAAATGGCAAAAAATTCTAACAGGTGAAAATCTGAAAATCTAACGCGGAGACGCAATTTCAGAAAAGACTCACCGAATGTACTTCAATTAGAAGGGTTCGGGAGCAATTGTCCCAAAGCTGTCAGACGTACACCGTCAATCTTAGAACATAGATTTTGTTATTGATATTTCTAGCTAAAGTACAAGATCGCGACACGGGCTGTGGCCATCTACGTGGGATCGCACAGCAGGCCGAGGTCGCCCAGTGCACGGGATAACAAACGCTGGCTGTTATGATCGTCACCGGTATAGGACCACATCTGTGTCTGTCGCTGCTACGTTATTCCGTCACATTTCTTGCGTCTTCTTTTACACGAGACTCTTCTGTTGACAGTAAGAGACCGAGGCGGACATCTCAACTTCCTCCGCCTTTTCTCTTCACCTGTACGTACGTCCGTTAACCCATTCAGTACAACGGATTACGACCTTCACCGGCTGCTCGTGACGCTTCTGCCTCGTACTTAATAGTATTTGTATCTACATTTTAAAAATTATATTAATCACTGTTTTGATAAGGGAGATGCAAGAAAGACAGCATAGTTACCTGTAGGGGTCGGATACCAGACACCTGTGGATGATACAACGTTGTGGTCTATAAACAATAATGTATATGTTACAGATTCCCTTGACTACGAGCCCTTCTAACTAACAGCTTGCTGTGGGGCGCCATCTATCAGCAGGTTCGAGCGATGGATGGACGAAGCTTTGTCCAACGCTACCTGCAGAAAACTGATTCCAACATTGTCTGGCTGCTGCTTTAGAAATGTAACTGGTCTTCGGGTTTTTCTGTACAGTATTCCCCTTATCTACGCCTTGATACGCTCGAGTTTGAAGTCACACTATTAACTTTTGTATGGCGAAACTTTCTTGGGCACCGCATGGTTAGAAGATCCGCCGACCAGCCAAGCTCACCGGTGACTGATGAGGCTGGACACCGGCCGTTCATCTCTGCAAATGCTTCGTACAGTATTTAAGAAAAACCAAAAAAACACAACAACTTTGTACCGAGGGGTGAATATCTTTAACCACTTTTTGTGTAACTAATATTTATCAACGATATTTAATATGTAAGAGTCGAAGATATGACCAAATTCTCTTCTATTTTATATCCATTATCTGTTCTTGCGTCTGTTAACTACGTGAGAATGTCAACAAACGAGAGTCCACCCGTCGCTGTGAGAGGTGTGTGAACACCTGTAATTTATACTGAGTGGCTGACGTGAAAGGATACCTGTTGGAGTGAATAAGAGTTCACAGACAAGTGTTTCAGACGGGCGGACATTTATTTAGCGTTAAATTAGAAACGAGAGAACGAGTTGCCAGAGGTGGGAGACTGACTGCTGGTCGTCAATCACGTGACTGTCGGTCACCACTAGGTAACAGGTGCGGATGGCGGCCATGTGTGTGAACTTGTTTCTTTTAAACTTTTCTTAATAAACAAAGGATACAAAGAGCTAAACGCTTAGCTTCCAGCCTCCATTATTGGCGTTGGCCTTTGCAACTGGGTTTCTATTCTTTGGTGGCGCTCGACGCCACGGACATGGGGAAGCAGGGCCAGGGAGGCTCTCCTCCAGCGAGTACTCGGAAACACTCAAGTTATCTCCCCCTGATTTGCACGGCCTACGAAGGGAATCCAAGAAAGATGGCCGGCGTTTCGTTACCGTGTGCAGTGTATTATAGTAGAATAAAGGAATTAGGTTAGTACAATCACAACGCGGTAATGCGCTCGAGGGTTGTTATGAGGACGGAGGGGAACGAGTCATATATCAAATTTTGGGTGCAGCTAGATGACACGAGGCGGAGGGGACTTATTGTTTGTCTGGCGGCCCCCCGACTGGCAGGGGAGCTCGCCGCGAGACTTCGTGCCCTCCAAAGAGGTCCCCTGTCGGCTCATCGTGTCAGGAGGTGCCCTGGTCCTCGGGGTCCATCGGGTAGAGTTCGTAAACCCTAATGGCTCCCCGCCCACGCCCAGGATAGTAGGTGCAGCCGGTCTGGCCCTTTCAGCTAGGCCCCAGACTTCGGCGCGGACCCTCTTAGCTGTGTGGACCAGAACAGTTAGAGAAGAACCCTGGATGCCCCTTACTCCCCTTAATTAACCACGATGAACACGTGCGTTATTAACCCTGACACACAAGCAAGATTTCGACGAGACGGTCAGGTAGCGGGGTCGGGGTTAGGGGCGAATACACCTGGTTAAAAAAAAAACAAAAAACAAAAACAGTTTGCATCAAATTAACCCTTTTGCGAGCCTAACAATACGCTCAGACAGTTGCCATTTCTTGTTCTGATCAGGCGAGAAGTCGTCAGGCACGTCTAGGAGTTTATCTCACCTGGGAATGTGTCCGCTCTAACCGATCAGACAAGAATTTTTGGCCGTAAGCGAAGAAACTGAACCGGCTGTTCCTCATACCTCACCCACACCCGGATGAATACTTCGAGACCGACGGAAGGCCGACCACCAGCAGCCCTTTAATGCTCTAACGGTGTAAGGACTCGTCGCCCGACAGCCGACGACATCTTACAGAACCGCTCCGGTTGACAGATGTCTATGTCCGCGAACCTCATCAGTCCAAGTCTACGGCGAGGCGCACCTGCACAAGAACAGACTTCTCCCTATTTATTGCTTGTAGGCAGAAACTGGGTTAAAAAGACAGGTAACTTTGGGTTAAAGATAGAAGGAGCTCACATTTTCTCGTTCGCAGTAGTCGTTCTTCATCAAAACTCACCGGCAGGCCGTTCTTATACCTTTCGGGTTGTTAAGATGCCAGCTTATCTTCTCCGGAATTATCTGAAACTGGTCAGGTCAGCGTACAGGGTGGTGGATGACGAGTCTCACCAAAGATATCTCGGATTCGTCATTTTACGAGATTTTTCATGACTTCCGGCGCTGTTTTGAAGCCCAAGTATATTTCTGCTCTCAAATCGGCGCGCCACCGTGACACGTGGCTTGATATAACTTACCTGTAATTAACACCTGCTTGAACCGGTCTACCCGTACAGGTAAGTGATGTTTTATCCGTGACCCATACACAAGCCCCGGGTCTAAAACTGGCTTCCTTTCAGAAGAAACCGTTTTGAAAACATAGAAAAGTCTGTTTTCGGAAGTGTCCGCGTGGCGGAGTCCGGATAGACCGACCCCACCGTGTTTCCCGTAGATTTCCGAGAACGGAAGTCGGGTATATCACGCAGCTCCCTCCATCTTTTTAAAAAGAAAGATGAAGGATACAATTTGACTCTATGAAAATTTTTTTAAGTTTTAGTGATGGATCATTTGGTTTATATTTTGATAGAACCTCCTACACGGCCTCCACATTTGCCAATAAAAGTAGCGATTGTAGCCATTATTTGGGTCTAACATCAAAGGCCACGATTTAAAATACTTGTGTATTTTCGACCCTTGTAATCAAATATGGCCGTTCACTAATCACATGCCAGCAGCAGCTTGGTGTGTGAATTCTACTCTAGCGGCTGCCCTTCGCATAGCAACTATACTCACCGGTAGGAAGCAGCGCAACCTGGTGTCAAGAAATATCCGAGATGATCAGACAACTACCCCACACACACTGAGAGAGAGAGAGAGAGAGAGAGAGAGAGGAGAGAGAGAGAGAGAGAGAGAGAGACTAAACTTAAATAACGTGACTAGCAATATATGCCACCAACTGGAGTTATTCAGTGGAATGATTCTATTTCTGTCTTTCACGATCACTATTAATGGCTTAACTCGACGACGACACAGATATCCATTAAGGGAGACGTCTAATAATGAATTTCTGCCACCATAAGCACTCTACCTACAAGACTAGAGTTATCTCCCTTCTTCTCCAAGCGCTATAGGGTAAATTGAATTTCAGATGTTAATGCAGTTTGTTAATTTATTAAAGACCTTTGGCGACTCAAGATGCTAGATGTGCATTTTTCATTTAAGAGATGCGAATCAGTTACTGGCTGGCCTGATATTTCTGGCTCTGTCGACGCACTCTGGCGATATATCGAGTAGACCTGTCTAAATTGTATCAAAGCCGATGACGTATGGTGCTGTTTATATTGCAGATAGCAAGTCGCAGCTCGAGCCGCCTACCTAATGTCCCCCCAGACCCCACCCTACCAGACCCCCCCCAGACCCCACCCCAGATCCCACCCCACCAGACCACCCCCCAGACCCCACCCCAGACCCCACCCCCAGTCACTTCCATCTATTGTTAACGGAGGCGACCTTCCGTAGTCTTTCTTTTCCCCAATCAACATGGATCCTTGAGCCCCAGTAAAATCGGCTTCGGAATATCGGTAGGGGAGTGGCAGGGCGCTGCTCCAGAAATTGTGATTAATAAACACGCCTGCAAGTTTTCATTAATTTTTTAATGCACCTGTCGTCTGCCATGGCGAGTTAATTAACTGACAGTCGGACTCTTTGTCAGCTCGGTAACAGTACACGGACATCTCGGTGCCGACAGCGGCACGGAGCCAATTGAATGGATCAAGTTAAATATCCTCCAGCGTTCACAAAATGTCTGTTATTTTGTTCAGGATATCCGCATTCGTCTGCGCTGATAACAGAGAGAACTATCACAGGATGGGGGGAGCCATCAGGTGGTGACACAATTCTCGCGGTTGCATTCATAACAACTCCGCTGACGACAGAGCAAACTGTCTGCTCCATTACCTGGTCCGCCGACAGAGGTCAGGTTCTAACTGGGGCTCCTCTGCGGCTAGAAGCTTCATCTCGCTGTTTCAGCCCCGATGTCTGCTCGCCTCTCCTCAGCAGCAAAGGATCGTGTTGATCTGTACCTTACTCTTATTGAAGAAACATCAACACCTGAACTTGCAGCCAGGTCATTAGCGACATCTTCACCGGAAAATCGTCTATCACAAAGAAACAAACCGAGAGGATCATCACAGCTGGAGAGTTTTGGCTGCCTTCCTCGACGTGTCGTATTCCTGAGGTACCTGACATCACTACTGGAGAATTTGGTGCTGCCTTCCTCAACTGTGTCGTATCCCTGAGGTACCTGACATCACCGCTGGAGAGTTTGGGCTGCCTTCTTCGACTGTGTCGTATCCCTGAGGTACCTGACATCACCGCTGGAGAATTTGGTGCTGCCTTCCTCGACTGTGTTGCATCCCTGAGGTACCTGACATCACCGCTGGATAGTTTGGGCTGCCTTCCTCGACTGTGTCGTATCCCTGAGGTACCTGACATCACCGCTGGAGAGTTTGGGCTGCCTTCCTCGACTGTGTCGTATCCCTGAGGTACCTGACATCACTGCTGGATAGTTTGGGCTGCTGCATCTATTGCCAACAGTAGCAGTCTCGCATATTTTTCTCAGAGTCTCGCATACAGCCCCTGAAACATGAAGTCTGGCTACAATCTGCCGCATGAAGCAGCCTTCACTGGCTAAGACTTTCAGTTCTATAGGCTTGTCACGTGTTAATTCCTTCTCAGGAGCAACAGTGTTCACCACACCACAATGATATCACCACCTATACTTCTAAAGTCCTCCTGCAGGTCTGGCACTTTCTGGCTGCTTGCATGACAACCAATCACAGAGCACTATATCAGCACGTGGCTGTACCGCGGACCATTTTACTTCTACACACGAGATGCGATCCTCTGTTATTTTAATTTTATATCCAGTTTTTCCCCTGTTTCCTTTATTATTTCTAATGCTGAATGTACTAAAACAAACATAAATTAGCTAAACTTCGTTCTGAATCCATATTTAAAAGCCGCAGAGCAGCTGAATACATTTCCAGTGATATTGTTAATATTGAAAGCCTAATGGAAACTAATGTCTACATCAGGGGGACAGAGTGGGGAATGTCGAGGGGGGCACTTCAC
>JACATO010000177.1:0-53424 GCA_018389105.1 Nautilus pompilius | reverse complement strand
GGATTAAACACACCCGAGCTGTGGGAATCTTTGTGTCAACCCAGACTTAGTAAACACGATATTGACGACGGAAGAGAGAGAGAGAGGAAGCAGAGACCGACTCGGAACTGCAGACAGACTTTCCTCTCCCTTTGATGTATCCTACTGATCTGCTGCAACGAATGGAAATTAAGTAAATCAGTCGAATTCCTCAAGATCTAAGAAAGGCGAACAACCAATACCAACTAAATGGGTGCGAGTACGCCGGTTACGTCAGGGCATTTTGCCCTGTCGTACACGAGGCAAGAAGACATGCCCCGCGGGCATCCCTAACGGCAGAGCAGGGGCCAATTCAAAATTACGGGACGAACTGATTATTGGGCTCTGCGCCAACGGCCGGGACGTAAACCGAGGATAGTTTCTAATCTAGTGGCTCTAGACGTACATATCGCCGGGATATTTAGAGCACTGGGCTTGATCTTCTCTCTTGTTCGAACTTTCCAGGTTTAAGGCGTCTTACGGCCAGCTTTGGTAATCCAGCGAGTAGTTGGCGAGGTATGGTTGGGGCCTCTAGAGACGGCCCGCCGCCCGGCTGAGTCTCCGCCACACCATTCAGATCTGGGAAGAAACTAGGGTTAACCTAGGTGTGTGCCGTTTAATGTAGAGGAGCAGCGAGGAAAACCCCGTTCAAACCCCCAGCCACTTCCGGCCGGGATTTCCAACTCGAGGCCCTCGACCAAGGCAGGTCCACCCGTCCTAGCATCGACGGCGTCCTTTTTCTAAACGCTAAACTCATCGTAAGGTTCAACGAAGCATCAGCGATGAGCGGAAGGCACCTGGAGCTTCTTCCTAGGAAGTATCCAGCGCAGAGTTATGTGCAGAGTTTTCATTCTGCTCGGCGGAGATGAGAAAGTTGTTTATAGGAGAGAAGAAACACAGTTCCCCACCCGAGCACTACGACGTCCACTCTGCGGGGGGCTACAGAAGCGGAGAGATGGAGGGGTGCAATATTCAGTGAGATAGAAGAAGAATTTGCATCATCTAAAGCCTTTGTCTGTTTGTACACGCATCCAAATAACAAAGGCTGCAGGACCAGTCAGTGGTCGCTGGGAGAAGTCGGATCAATGATAAGACAAGTGTCTCGGCAGAAAAGGGACGTGTAATATCGGCAAGAACACGATAAACTCGCGATATCTTCTTTCTCATCCCACGCTAGTTATGCAAACAAAGACACCTTTGTATACAGTGGATGCTGGAATCAAAGCCACCCACAACTCTTTCCTGAAGATAAGGTATTTACCGTAGGAAGCTGACGTACGTGCGAAACTCGAAGTTTAGCAAGACAAACAAAATCGTTTGTTGAGTGCCCATCTTCTTGGGAATCCTATTTAATTCGGAGACTTGTACAGTCCCGAATTACTGCTCGCCTTGCCGTAAATGAAATATTAGAACTCGGCAGCGTTCTTCTTACTTTCCCTCTAGTGTACGGCGTTAATCGCCAGTGGGTTTAGGCATCTCCTAAAACGGGGAATATCATATATTTGGGAAAAACAGTTCAGCGAATAACATGGCCACCGTCAGTCGTGAAAGTTCTATACACACGGTTATTACAGTGAGAGTACAAGGTAAATCGTGACTTCCTCTCTAAAGATGGCTGTACGTCGTAGGGAGAGCAAAACATCACTTGTGATTGTTCGTTATAGTGGAAGTATGATGTAACTCGCCAGGGTTCGTTGCAGGTTAGCGATCGTTATAGTGAGAGCATAACATTATCGCGAATGTCTACTAAGACGGTTGGTTGTTCGTTATATTGAAAACACGAATTTGCTCGCGAAGATATATGGCTATTCGTTATAACGAGGGCTCGACGTGTCACACGTGAGTGTTCTCTACAGATGGGTGTTCGTTATATCGAGATAGTGACTTAATTCAGGCGTGTTTTCTATAAATAGGCGTTCTTTATAGTGAGGTCGTAACGTCAACCATAGGTGTTCGTTATACTGGGATTCTGAGACCTCCCATATTTTCTCTATGGGTACTGACATTGTAACGTCACGCGTGAGTGCTCGCTGCGTGGCTGAGTTTCCCGTGACGACGGGAAGGCGCCGTCACCGTGGTTCTGGGGCATTAGGTAGATAAATCTACGTTTGTTTTTTTGTTGCTTTAATCTTTTTTACTTACGGGCTCTTGAAACGAATTACGAAAGCATTTAATTCACCTGGCTTACTGTTCATTACACGATGGAAGCGAATAGTAGCACTAAGCGCATAATAAGAATACAGCTTGGACAAATAACGGTAAATTAAGTCATCTACTATTTTCTATTGACCCGTTTGCATTCGTGACCGTGACTAACTCTAGTGGAACATCTGAACAGTTTCTACCACGTTCCCCAAAGAGATTGATTAAGTGGACACATCGCTACACGCACTGCGCTCTGTCCCATGGTTCGCGGGGAGCCACCATGGCCTTTGTTCGTCTGTACTTCACCAGTCCATCACGTGCATAGCAGCAGCAACCTCCCATCACTGTTTTTTTTTTTAAGGTTAGACGTCTTCTTTCGGATCGTCCAACCTAACGACCACAAGACTAAATGCCCTACTAATTCGGTGATTTAAGGCGGCATTTTCTCTTAAATATATGAGCATTTTGTAATATTCTACCTATAATTTAGCAAATAAAGAAATAAATTGGAAATGGAAGTTAGAATCAAAGCAAAAACAATTGTACTTTTTTAGTTCTCGCCTCTGGACTTTATTGACAGCATTCGCACTGGGGAGTAGGGTTATTCTCCATCGCGGACAGAGAGAGCTCGCCGCGCTCGCTCTCTCGCGCTCCATCTCCCCTCCGCGCTCTCTCTCAGCAAGCAGCATCAGCATCTCTCTCGAGTCGTGCTCCTCTCTCGAAGCAGTCTCGCTCCATCGCGCTCGCGGTCGCTCTCCGCTCTCCTCTTTCTCTCTCTTCTCAGCTCCTCTCTCTCTCCTCAGCTCCTCTCTCCATCTCTCGTTCTCTCGCTCTCCGCATCTCTCTCTCCATCGCGCGCCATTTCTCGCTCTCTCTCGCTCCGCATCTCGCGCTCCATCGCTCGACTCTAGAGGGCCGCATCAGCACTCTCTCGCTCTCCATCACTCTGGAGCTCTCAAGACTCTCGCTCTCTCTCGAGCTCTCCATCACTCCTCTCCTCTCTATCCAGCACTCGCGCATCTTCCTCGAGCCTCTGTCAGCTCTCTCTCGCTCTCTCTCTCTCTCCATCAATTCTCTCGCTCCTCTCGCTCTCTCTCTCATGCTCTCTCTCTCTCTCTATCGTCTCTCTCTCTCTCTCTCTCTCTCTCCATCTCCCCAAGCTCTCTCTCTCATCTCTCATCATCATCATCCTCTCTCTCTTTCCGCTCTCTTTCCTCATCTCCTCTCTCTCTCTCCTCATCTCTCTCTCCATCTCTCTCCATTTCTCTCTCTCTCTCCTCATCTCTCTCCATCTCTCTCCTCTATCTTCCTCATCATCATCTCTCTCTCTCTCTCTCTTTCTCTCTCTCCTCATCTCTCTCTCCATCTCTCTCTCTCTCTCTCTCTCTCTCTCTCTCTCTCTCCTCACCATTTCTCTTCCCCATCTCTCTCTCTCTTTTTTTCCCAGGTGCTATAACCTCATTAAAAAAAATTAATTAGGAAAACGTACCCCCAACAGCTCGCTAAAGCTCTTCATTATCCCAGTCCATGCCTCTTCATTGCGCCAGCTTATCTCGACACTTAAAAGCTTAGTAATTGCCAGGCAATGATTCTCTTCCTGCCCTGGCCTCGTGTTTTTCAGCTGTTGCTATAGAGACTAATTGTATTATTGCACTCTTAACAAATGGGCAGAAGCGTAATTAGTATTCTGCGATGTGTCTTTTGATAAGAAAATTAGAAAATGATTGATAGAATCACTTTTAGTGGAATTTTTGTGAGCGCAGTAAATATATAGAAATATTTTTCCTCACGCATAAATCTACCTGTTTGTGTAGAAACAATTTAATACACTTCATCTGTAAGTTGAGACATTTTCCCAGACTGAGCAGGATGCAAGACACGTGATTCTCTTGGTCCCTTTAAATAGTTTTGTTGTTGTTGTTTTTTTGCATACGTAAAACATTAAGTACAACTCTCTCGTTATTAGGTAATCGTAGAAGCCAAATATGTTTATTAACAGAAGCGCAGAATGCCACAGAAGTAGAAAAATTAATTTACCTCGCATGATAAAGAGTCCCAGGTAAACCGACTCAGCTGGAGTTTTGTGATGCTATATTTGGATTTAGAGGTGTAATCTCAGTTAATGTTTTTCAGGTACGGAAATGGAGCTGGAAATTGTGTATTCGCCATCCAACGGGAGCCCCCTCGCCAAGTCTGGTAACACGGCTCTGCAACCTTTGACCTTATATAAGAACAAACCAGTCCTTTTGAAAGAAATTCCGATGGTCGCCTCTAAGAGCGCAATCCAAAGACTCGACCGGGAGTCGATAAGGTTTTAGCCTTTTCGGTTGTTAAAGAGCCAGGCGATTATGAAACTTTGGTAACATCTAGCTGAATAACCGGGTGTCCGTTTTGTCCGCGTCGATTACTTCTTATTGTTTTAATTAAGTTATTTACGGAAACTTGGTCTCTGACTTTTATTCGTAGTGTGACAAGTCGAATTCATTAGCCCCATTGAGTAGCCATAGTGTTCGTTAGAAGACTACAATATCAAAATGTAGACGTCTGGGGAAACTGTGCGGTTACTGACCGGAAAGTCGGCCAAATCCGAATATAGAAATTTGGAAGATCTGCGTTGTTGAATTGACGTGTGTTATAGAAATAAAAACAACAAAAACACGACCGGTGATCAATAAATAAACACAAACTGTGGTCTTCCCCCCTATTCTTTTCTTTAAAAACTTAAAAGTCTTTTATGAATACTAATAATTAACATGTTCCTATCTGAAAAAAAATAATTAAAATACTTGAAATTCCACGCGGAGCCGTCCACAGACTGAGAAACTGGCGATCTACCGCCAATAAAAATATATCAGGTTCACTGCTAAAAAATTTGATATCGGAGTAGTTAACCCTTTTCTGTCCAACGTCCGCCATGAGGTTAGCAAGAAATGTAGAGTTGTACGTATTTTTTGTAATAATTCAAAATGATGACACATGCATCGCTAAGAAGAAAAAAAGTGGGAGGATAGCATAATTTATTTAAAATTACCGTCCTGGCGCCCTCGCTACTAGACAGTAACTATTTCCGCATTAGTGGTAGGTCTGCTACGGAACCTCCCCGCTCCGAGTTACACCCCCTTTTTTTTGGTTGACTACAAAAATTTCTGAAACCGCCGCCATTTTGCAGGTAGAACAGTTGGCTGACTTTTAAAAAATGAGAAATGTGATCGTTATCTCAGGGAAGAATAGATGAGTACGAAAGCATCGAGGCGAAAGGAACTGAATCCAATTGGAATATTCCTTTAGCGTGGCGGCAGACAGACTCATGTTTCTGTTTCTGTGTAAATTACCAACCTTTGCTAAGAAAACGAAAAACACAAAATTGATCGCCGTGTTCATATTTAGAACACCGACTTCCGGTCACCAAACCTTCTTAAAAATTAAAACAGAACCAACAGGAAATATTTAAAAAAAAAAAACCGTTAAATTTTGCTAATTCTAAACTCAGAAAATATTTGTTTATTATCCATTAGATAAATTGCAATACAAATCCGTAGGCGAAAAGAAAACAGTTCTCACTTTACATTAAACCGAAACAATGTAAGACTAATGGTAGCCACACACGAATTCAAATTACCAAGTTTATTAGTCGGAATTCATAGAAGATACGCAGATATTTGCCTAAAACAAAGATACCATCGAGAAGGATGAGTGAAGCTTTTCACAGAAAATATATTAATTTTTTTCAGCTTTAAGTCTACTTTAACGGTTTAGAAGGCGTGGGGGGAAAAGGAAAAGGTGAAGCGACAATAGCTTTCGTCAGTTAGAATCTGTTAGTGATGAGAGGCAGGACCCAGACTTTACCGGATGATGGAGATGCTAAGTTTCTTCCAAACCAAGTTATCGCAAAGACTGGAAACGGTAGTCAGAAATAATGGAACTACAAAGGCGTGATCACCTGACGGCAAGGGTCGGCGGAAGTCGACCCCTTTAACCAACCGGCTCTGAACAGTTATTTCCATGAAGGAAATTATACGTAATTACCGCACCATGTTAAAGTGAGAGATATTACAATACTTCTGTTCTGGTTGTGCTTGCGTTATCGACGAAAATGTCAGGTGACAGTTTCTAGTTCCCGTACCCGCGCGCTCTCCTGTTTTCAGAGGCGCTGAGCTCTTCATATGGAAAGTATTCAAGCGAAGAGTCCAACCCCACCCACTCACGCGGCTGCGACTTCCTTTGCCGTAAACCGTAGCCAAGTCCCGCCGCATCATCGGCCCTACGACGAGTGCTGAAACACAGACAGATCCGATAGGACAGTCTCGAAATATGGCGACGCACCTGCTCCGTCCTTTTGACCATAACCATGATTTCTTCCGATTATGGCTTGATGGAAGGATGTTTACGACTCCCGGACGAATATCGACAGGTCAGCCAACCCACAGATCGACAACAACAACGGCAGAAACAAAGACGGTGGCACGACGCCCTCATCTATTTAGCGAGTCTCTTTTTTATGTAATAGTTTAAACTATTTGGCAGTAAATGTGAACCAACACGGATTGGAGGCGATCGATGTCGGGAAGAAACTGTATGTCTTTTTACTGGAAGCAGGTTTGGAGAACACGAGTCGACGTTTGCCGATTGGTAAATATATAACCGTAACTGCAGTCAACGAGGCAGCCTTGGTCGACAGCTTAAGACATGTCTTTGATACTTAAAGACGATGTACCGATAGTATGCATCACAGCATGCGCAGTGTCAGCGGAAGTTATACACAGTCGACCGACGAGATATCTCTTCGTGCAAACTTCCGATATCCACCACGTGCACGTTCGGTGCTGATGTTGATGGGTGTTCAAAGTGATACGTGAGGATTTGACGCCCACGAAATACTTGCTGTCAGAAGACATTGTGTAAGAAAGCCTTCAAGAGTCGACAGACCAACTTTGTGGTAAGTTATTAAATGTGCGGGTTTTATCAAAACGCAAAATAACTTTGACGATTTTTCGCCGAAAAGAATCTTCCTTCTGGAAAAATTAGAGAAATTTAAACCATGTTTTATAACCATTTCGTGGAACTTGAGAAAGTTTTCTTCGTCAGTTATATCAGCCACTTATATTAATACATATCCACTTTTTTTTAAAATAAGAAAAAAATTACAACTTTCAGCAATAACAGTGGAAATTCTACTCTATTAAAGAAATGAGTAACCAAGTCTCTACTCTGTCTCAGAAGTTATTAGTCAAACAGATCTCGTTATAGAAGAAAATAGTCAAAATCCACCCCCATTTGGAAATGAGAGTAGTCAAATATTTACCCTATTGCAGAAGCGAAAAGTCAAATATATAGTATTCACATTTTAACCCTATTGCCTTGGCGGGTTGTAAAAAATTAAATTTGCGCCTTTGTTGAAATTTTGTCGTCATATGAAAAAGGATAATTTCAACAGGGAAATCAAAATTTACACCCATCAGAAATAAATCTCCTGTCTAGAAAGAAAAGTTGCCAATAAATCATGTTGGACCCAATTTTGAATTTTTGTTCACTTCAGTGACACAATTGGAAATTTATCAAATGCTAAACAACACGAAATTCCATTTTGTTTTATATTTTCGTTTAAGTCAAAGAAAAAATAACCACGAAGTTCCATCGTGGGGTCAGATTGGGGTTTATCTGCAGCCGCTCCTTGTTGAAAAGGTGATGTGTAAACGGATTTCTCACAATTAATGAAACTATTACATCATCAGTATTAATCACCTTTTTAATTTAATGTTTCAGTTACTTCCCCCTGTTTTGATTGAGGCTTTGAGTGAGTGGATATCGCACCGTTTCCAATACTGGTGGCTGATATTGGTTGGCCCCCTTGCACTTTTATGAATTAAAAAAAGCCAAAAGCCAATTTCGACAGACACTGATGTGATGCTTACCATTTCAGAGTTTTATGTGTATATATAATCAAATAAAGATTGCTTTTTGGTTCTCTTTGGCGAGATACAGTTGACCATTTGTTTACCGCATAATCAGAATGCAGTCTGCTTCTTCATTATCTCCCATCAGTTTGTCTGTTCTGCATCGTTATCGCATCGCGTGATTAAATTCGAAAATATAAATTATTTTTCGTATTATTAATTGTGCTGCTAATTCAAAATGTCACACTGTTTCCGTGATTTATGATTTCAGCACCACGCTTAGGTCTGTGAGGGTACTTAACGATTGGCCGCTTCCTGGAATCTTGTATTACTTTCGTCTTCTTGCCGATCATCCGTCCCGCCTGCGAAGGTCTCATGACGCCCCACAGCTGGAAGCTGATGAGGGGAGGAAGCATCAGCCTTCGTTACGGTGGACGGCTCCAGACCGACCGTCAGAGTGCATATGTATCCGTAAAATCCTACCAGAACTCTTCATTTTCAGATTTTGGAAAAAAATAGCTCCGTGGTGGTAGGGGAGGGGTACGCCCTGTCCCGACCTGGATTCGAACTCGGACTCTCGACCTTGGCAGAATGCCACTAGCTAACCCTAAGCAACTCCTGTGTGGCATTCTCTAGCTTTGCGTTCTTTTTCTGCAATGTCCGGGATTTTTTTTGTTGTTGTTTTTATTGGGTGTTCCTTCCTTGATTTTCGTCGCATTACGAGAGTCGTTCAGAATCTTTATTAGAGCTCATTCTCCCCCTTAAGCCAATCTATTCAGGACCTTGCGCCAAGCTCCTAGACTTTGTCCATCCTTCTACAGTTGTTTCGATCGATTTCTCCGTAAAGACGACATCAACAGCCTCTAAAAGGCACCTCTTCTTTCTCTAACGATCGCAGAGAATGCCAGTTTATCTTGTATCTACATTACAATGACGCTGTATTCTGATTTGTTTAGTGTCCGCAAGAGGGCGCGAAGCAACGCGTCATCTCACAACGACAGCTATAGACGCGAATCCAGGTTTCCAACTCAAAGGTTTGCTAGTGCGGTTCGCGATCAGCTTTTCTTGAAAAAAAAAAAAACCAAAAAAAAGGGGGAGATAATTCTTGATTCAGAAAATATAAAATATTTTATGCTCGTTTAATTAATTCGATTCATCGAATAGTTAGACGTTTTTATTGCGTATCATGTACCGTGTGAAATCTTCTGTTTCGTAATTCTAGAAAGTCAGTTAAATTAACTATATTTAATTATATTATATTCATGACCGTCATCTTGAAGAACAGAATTTACATACTGTTGGACATGTCCTTGCTGTATCGAATTCTTCCGTGGTAAAGCAATCGACGTAATGACGCTGTATTTATCTCTTTATTTAACGATCTTATTTGCGTTAGACGCCTCGACCAATAAAAGCACATGTTGTCCGTCACGTGTTACGATGTTTAAAGATGGCGACCACTGACTGGTCTTTGTCCATCCTGGTAAAAACCGAAAATTGCGGAGGATTTAGAACCGGAACGGAAAAATTCAAGCAGAAATTTGTAAAAAAGAGAGAAAAGAGTGGACTTGCTTCTGTTACAACACAGATGGGCCAACAGAGAAAAAACCAAGATAGACAGTTTAGCTGGTTGGGGGTCCGTTGTGCATCAGACCACAAGAATTTAGTCAGAGTAAAGTTTGTTCCGCTGGATTCGGCACGCGCTGAGGCCAACAAATTTGCTTCCTTGTCAGGAATGAACGATCTCAAGTGCTCGAATGGATGGAGTTGTTCGCTTTAAATCACGGTACCGGATCAGTTTCAAATGAATATCTTTCAAGCCATGCCCTTCAGCAGAAAAGCTCGGGGCCATTTGACAGAGAAATCTTGTAGACGTCATGCTGGCTGAGTTAAAGGTGATCAGAGGTTGGAATGTCTGCTATAGCTGATATTGAAGAATGCGAGACATTTGACATTTCTGAAAATCTGATACATCAAATTAATGATGAAGAAAATCAGGCTTCTTTTTGTGCAACTATGGACGATTAAGATATCATACAGTCAGTCAGGTATGTTAGGTGTAATTTTAAAAAAAATAACAAAGGTGACGAGAATGATTGGGTTTTTAAAATCAATTAACCCTTCACTACGAAACTGCCTCAAACTGTGCACTCTGAGATACATTGCCTGTCAAATCTTGAAGACTTGTTTGGAATCATAAACAAGAATAAAAACAGTTGTAAAGAAGGAAAGGTGTTCCCTTTTTATATTGTGGAAATGCAATCAGATTTATCAATTTTCATATTTTAAAAGTTGTTTGTTAAAAAAATCCCCGTAAGATTAATCTTGAAGATTTTATTTAAAAAAACTTTTTTTTTTGTAGTTTTTCCACTGTAATTTTTGTTATATTGTTGTCGTGAATGTATATAATTATGCATTTGCTTGTAATAATTTATCAATATGATTAGAATATTTTTCATTGTTAGTGGAAATGGTGCATAATTATCCTTCCTAATGAATTAGTTCAGAAGCGTTTTATATAAACGTTTACAAATTACGAGTAGCTTTATTGTCTTTATCTTTAGCAAATTACTAAAAACCCGTTATAGTGAACACCCTGATATAGCGAACGTTTTTTTTTCCATACGGGGTTCGCTATAGTGAGATGCGTTGGTGTTTCTCTTAGAGTAATTATTTAAATCAAAAGTTATTCATCTTAGGTAAAGCTTATATGAAAGATGTCGCTCTTCCTGTGTCTTCACTCTGACGTGAATGTGACGTGACGCGCTGGTTGCTACTTTGCCAGAGACGTGAGAAATCACGGACGCCACGAAGTTGACCGATGGATTCCAATCTTAGTCGATCTAACTAATCGCCATGAAAGGGTGCTGCTTATGCAAAGTTCATTCGTTTAGATCACGAAATCGGTAATCGTATGTCTGTGGAGTAGTGCCTCACTGCTGGTAAAGGATTCCCAAACGTTCTTAAGATTTTATTAGAGATTCTTAACATTGTTTGCCTAAAGCATACGTCAACGTAAAGCTGAATGAACAAATAAGCAAATCGCATTCCTTTTTCTCTCTTTAACAATTTATTCAATTATTATTTCATCTTTGAAAAATAAAAACGAAGCGTGCCTGTTTTTTCCCTTTTTTGCTGTCGATGGGTGATCGATGACGTAAGCACAAAGAAATGTAAGTAAAATAGCATCTTAGCAAAGATTTACAGGTGTAGCAAGGGCATACGACTCTGTCTGCTCATTTTCTTTGCTGGCCATTCAGGAATAACCTAGAAAAAAAGAGAAAAGTAAATAAGCAACGTTTTATCTCATCTTCAAAGGGGGGGTAATGTAGTCAAACATATCTGAATACGTTTCTTGGGTACAGACCCAGCCTACTCATCTGTTAGGGTTGTAAAGGGAGATAACTCTTCATGGCTTTATTCATACCACCGCTACGGCTTCTGAAGTCGTTGATGAAAACCGCTTCGGCAAATTATCGTTCGTCGACGAAATCAAGACGCCCCAACTGATCTCTATGACTGTATCCACCCATAACCTTCAGTAATACACGGGTTTGGATTCCATATTTATTTTCGATTGTTAGTACCTCGTCGATTGGCTGAATGTCCTTCCTCGATTCGTAGAGCTGTCGCCTCAGGTTGCTCAACAAATTGTAAAGCAGTTGCTGCTGGCTAACGTCCGTGGAGGGTTCCCCGTCATCAGTCTGTGACGTCACCAACCAATCTCTCTGAAGAGAAAAAGGAAAGGGGAGAGAGAGAGAGAGAACTTGCTATATCCACCTTTGAACCACTTTCCATATATACGGGCAAATGGCGCCAGTATTAGGTGGAAAAGGTTGAAATCTAGCAGACTTTTAAAGTAAAGGAGAGCCACGTGTGCGTGACGTCATTGTCTGATCACGTTCACGCGGACGACAGGATGAACCCGGTAAAAACAAATTTAAAGGGAGATAACTACAACGAAACCACGACGGATTGAAAGTGACATTATATAATTTTTTTTTTTTATTTTTGATTGGTGACAACAGAAATATCCGAGACGTTAGGAATAGAAAAACCTATCGGACTGCTGACTGGATTAAGAGAATCAACTACAACAAATTCTAATGGGTATTTTTTATTGACATCAAGTAGATGAATAATTCATGAATGCACTGATTTCAGTTAAACCTTAGGCGGTAGGTATTGTTGGATACAGGTAAATCGATAAACAGATTAAAGAGTGAGAAATTTTCGATTTCACTATCAAATGCGTTTCTCCACCCAGTTCATGGTCGCAATATCGTTGGTAGCTACCAATAGCGCGGCGAGGAGCCGTCTGGAATAACCTAATAAATCAACAGGATATTAGCTTTCGTAAACAATTTACCTGAGATAGATGTAAAGAGAGAATTCTTTTGGAAGAGAGAGAGAGACAGAGAGAGAGAGAAGATGGAGAGAGAGAGAGATGAGATATGACGTCAGTACAGAGAGAGATGAGATATGACGTCAGTACAGAGAGATGAGATATGACGTCAGTACAGAGAGAGATGAGATATGACGTCAGTACAGAGAGAGATGAGATATGACGTCAGTACAGAGAGAGAGAGTGAGAAACGTTAGCCCCCCCTTTTTTTTTACACTGAACAGCCATCTTTACCTGTTTTTCCGCCATCGCATTAACAGAAGAAAAAATTCAAAAAATGTCACTCGCTCTGGTAACGTTTCGTGAAGGCAATCTGTTGGAACAATTAAAGATTATCTGTCGAATGTTGCACACAAACGAAGGTTTGTTATCTCCCCTGGCATCGTTTAGTAACGAGTCTTTTTGTGAAAAAAAAAAAAATAGAGACAGTTTTTCCTGTCTCCAAAAGGGAACAAACAGCATTTAGTATACACCACCGTCGTGTTTCATGCGGACACTAAAGGGAAAAGCAGGAAGATGCGACATGGAAGCACTGATTCTTCGGATATTCCGTCGTCATAACCGTTTGCAAAAGTTGTCGCTTACGCGGACGGAAGTTGTTCCGGACCAGACGCAGAAAGATCTTAAAATATGTATTTAATTTTTAAAAAAGGGTTTCAATGACTTGTCTGCTCTTCTTCGTGTTTATTTATATTTCATGGAAGTCCCTGCACGAGAGACGCAGAGGTGGTGCACGTTACGGATTGACATTTTTGTCTTGTCTGGCGTCACATCCGGTTTGTTTTTCGAAAGAGTACCAAAAAAAAATCAGAGCGAGGCTCATTTCCGTTGAAATATATATAATGCATTTCATCTGTTTCTAATTGATGTAAATAATTGAAATTTTGCTGAGAAAAAAAAAAGGTGGGGGATTTACGATGCTATGGAAATTTAAAAACCGGTAACTTCGATTCTTTGCGATTCTGAGAAACTCTATGAGTGCTCACCCCTTTTTTCAAGCATAAACTTAAAAAGTTCAAACAATGACAAATTCTGTGTAGTTTTTCAATAAATAGAAACGGGGGTTAATTTCAAATTAGAAAGTACTATTGCTGTAGCTTACCTTAATGAATTCTCCAAACTATAATAAAGAAGAAAAAAATACTATTTTAAAATGCATATAGATGTAAACTATTTTTAAATAAGCATTTGAACAAATATTAACAAATTATCAACAACAAAACAAAACAAGTCAATGAAATCACGAGTCTGGTTAATTAGCCATTTTATTCTGCAGTTACAAACTCTACTGGGCTTGTTGTCTCGAACCAACTGGACAATGTTAAGGTCAGCTAATGTTCTGCAGTTGTGAAAATGACTTCAGTAAAGGATGTATGTACTTCTGCACCTTCTCAATAGTAGGTGAAATAATAACTCAGAAGCTAAATTATTTAAAGCAGCCACCAAGTAAAAAGAGAATGGTAATATAATTTTGTTAAAATAGATGTTAAAGGTATGTACTTCGAAACATATGTCAATATACTGTAAATATGTACACCGGTGCATCATTGTTAATAAGGAATATTTAATTGGCGACCACACAATTGTGGCTGCTGGTGTATATTAAGAAATAAGAAGGCAATAAGAGAGATATTGCTAAAGTCCTATTGAATTGTAGACAGAATATGAAATATATTAAGAAAAACAGCCACGATAGGTATACAAATATTATTTATCATTCTAAATGAGCTGAGGAATCAATGATCAGATGATTAAAAAGATTTCGAAAATCCTATGTCTGTCTGAATTCCGAATTTATATCCAAAATCTTATGTAATTTTTTTCTGATTTGATTATCTTCCTTGCCTCCGAGAGATGATACAGCATGCAATATACGATTTTTTTTATCAATACAATCTTGTTAGTCTATTTGGTTTCCTTTTTTTTCTTTTCAAAAAGTATCGAAATTTTACGATAAATCTTAGTTTTAAGAACCATGAAGTCTCGTCTCCGTGGCGGGCATCGAGTGACAGCTGTCACGTGGCGGAACCCCTTCCGGTGTGCGGCCGTCGATGCACTCACTCGGAGTGCGTGGACACCGTGGTCGACAAGCTGCAAGATGCATTCGCTGTAGAATAACAATAAGTGACCGAAGGGAAAGCTCAGACTACGGCTACGTGTGCGCGACTCATCTCTTTATCTCTGAATATATTTGAGTCCCAGACGCGTTTAAGTTTGGAAAAAGGAACGAAGCACGGGCAGAACCCCACCGAGGCCCTTCTGTGGGTTTCCGATCCGATTCCGGAGACTGCACTTACACAGCGCTAACGACGACGAAAGAGTGGACAAAACTCCAGCCCGTAATGGAGTCGAAACCCTCAGATTTTGAAGAAAATCCTTAAGTTTTCGTTGCACGATATTTCCAGCTTCGCTTCTTTCTTTCCCTGTCGTCATTGGATTTCTTTTCCATAACCGAACGCGTACCGGAGCCTTGTACGTGCAGTACATCAGGCCAAACTCCATCACATCAACTCAGATAAGAATTTGTATTTATGCAGGTGAAAGAAGGTCAAGACCGAGCAGCCTCCTCATTAATCTCCGGACGCCAGGAAATTTCTTCAACAACAACAACAAAAAAAATTCGCCAATTATTTCTCCAAGCCCTGGGTTGGAGAGATTCATAGCCGAGAACTATGAAAACATTTTAAAAAAAGGTGCGACATTTTAGCGCCAGGTAGATTGATGTATAAATTAATTTTGGTCTGAACTTTCAAATTCCTATAATTGCTTTGATGTTTGTCGTGTTGTAATTCTTCTAAGGGATTGTGTACAGCACTGTGACATATGTTCACACACACACATACACACATACATACACACAAAGGTTCACACATGTATTGTATCTACTATAAAAGATAATACATTATTGACCAGAAAAACAAGTTGGGTATGATGTCAACCATGTCTTGTTTCCCAAGACTCTTAATATATGGCTTTTACCAAAAGTGAAAGTACACGCGGTTTTAATGGATGTCAGTTACTTTTACTGCTGACCTATAAATATTACCTCTCAATATTTATCGTGGGGGTCTGAAAAATTGTCCAGCTTACCTTGCCTTTACGTCATTTCTCTTTTTATCGAAATAAGATACGCTAACAGACGATAGGAGAGGATACCTGTTTCACTGGACGACAAACTCAGCTTTAGTTTCATGGCTGACGTTAAAAAGCAAAGGAGTCCATCTTTACGTTTGCGACCTTTCACGCTGCCTCGCGTAAAGGTGGCGTGTTCGGCGGTATTAAAGACGATCTGGAAATCTGTTTCCGTCCCATATATAAGTAGAGGTGCGGTCTGCAGTATACTGGTCTCTGTTACTCAAGAGCTCTGCATTAACACACCAGCGCCGCGCCTTCATCAGACAAAATACTTTCTCACCGCTATTCCGACCAAACAATCTTATCATAATTACTCCCTCTCAAACGTCTTATGCTGTAGATTATGAATTTACGGGCGTGGTGCTAACTCAACAATGTCACCTGTACACGACTTCACTTCATCTTTAATGCCTTCAACAAAGAACCGAGAGCCATTTTCACATGACATTTACTATCTTTCACATTTTGCCTCACATAAACATCACTTAATCTATATTGTTTTGGTTTTCTCTCGCAGGCATCAAAGAGTGGGTTCTGTCTAATGCGATGTCTTCAAATAAAAAGCAAACAAATATAAAAGGACATTTTTTTTTTTTTGAAGTTCAATTCGCTTATTTTATTTTGTTGATTTTCCTCTGTATTGTCGACGGCAAGGGAAAGGGGGAGACAAATCAGGTTAGAAAGTTAACTGCGACAACTTTTACCAAGAGTGACAAGTTGTAATTAATTCTGGTAAATCCCACAGCAGCAATAAATGGTACATATATATAAATGATGGATGCAATGTGTTTTTGCTTACACGGGTAGAATGCTACCTTCGCACTGTGCGAGAAATTTATTACCTTACTAATGGGTTACTTACAAAGACTTTCTGTGATTAACTTAAAGACACGCTAGGATTGATCGGTTCGTCGATGCTTCTTTCAGACATTATTGGCACATTTCTTAAGACAAAGTATAAAAATCCGTCGTAATTGTTCGCCACGGCACGGAAATCACGCCACTGGGGTGAAATCAGCGTCAACGGGCACTTGCTCAGCGGACAGTGGAAACGACTGGTTGTCAACAAGAACGACAACTCTTGTTTCGCTGTCGCGACTTAATGCCAGGATTCGAGCGCCCCACGCGTCTTTGCGCCGTAGTTTTATAAAGTACCGACTTCGTCGTTAATTGGCAGCGTTAGGCTTGGCTACAGGCAGCACGGCGCAGAAACACGGACTTCTGGCTGCTTAGGTGAACTGACGACTTCATTTGCTTCACAGACAAAAGTGGTTTGAGAGAAGAAGGAAACCAACTCATTGATGGCAGTGATGTCCAGGTCGATTTCAGTAAATTTAGAGTGCGGGTATTTCCTAAACACCAAGACAGCTTGCTCGAGTGAACCGTCGGTTGCGAGCCGCGCCATAGGTTCAGTCACGTGACAAGTCCGTCATTAACATGGCGCCTAAGACGTGGCTGGAAAACCGCCGCGGAAACGCTACCTGTGGGGGGGGGTAAGAAGACGAGCCCAGCAGTTAATAGCTAATAATAATGAGCCGATGCCCTCACGGAAATTTCACCGCCCCACTGCTTGTTTCTTTATGTTTAATTTTAGTGGGGAAAAAAAAACACACACAAGCAAAATAAGGCGAATGATCTGAATAATAGTAGCTGCTAAGAGGACAGGGCGGAATGTTCTTCAGTTCAGGAAGGAATTTTGCTTCCCGGCTGACCAAGGTCCTGCTGGTGGCCCTACTGTCACGCCGAGGTCCATGGTGGATTTTACTTTCCATATAACTAGGCCCACGCGTTCACAGGCTTCAGCTTCTGAATTGCAGCTCTGAGCGTAGGAATTTCTCGCGAACGACAACTCTCCGCGTGAAACTAAGGGGAGATAACCGCCACGAGTTTTCAGGGTTAAAGAAGCTGAATATATCTGCTCTGTTGGAAATGTTCTTCATCACGTACAGCGCCTTGTAATTTGTTTGTTTTAAAGGATGTATGAACGGGCTGGAGTTTTATAGGGATGACAGATCGTAGTAAAGAAAGTTTACTTACCCCATCAATACAATTCTAAAAAATAAAAAAAAAGAAGAAGTAAATTTAAAGGTTTTAATAAAATACCACAGTTGATAAAATCTGTAAATGCAAAAGAAGTAAGAAAAAGTTTTGCGCTCAGAATTAATTGAATCATTCCGCTGTTCTGTGATCTCTCTAGCGCAGTGATACGATAGATGAGATACATTTCTGCTACCCCAGGACGTGTCGTTCTGCTAGTGTGACTTCCTAAGGGGACGCTTCTGTTGTCGTCTACGCAAAGTTCAGCCCGACTCTTGACGGCCAGCCGAGCGAGACTGGAGGCTTTGAGCCGATCAGGACCCGAACCTGTCTGTCTGTCTGTCTGTCTCGACGGGTTGGTACACCTCTAAGGCCGAAGAATCGTAGCGATCATATGGTGGCAAAACTATCGAACGATATTGAGAGATCGGCCAATCTTGCTCGGAAATGTGGGGAGTGGGGGGGGGCGAGAGAGAGACAAAAGGGGTCTTGAACCGAGGAGGGCGGGGCGGGAAAACCCGGCCTAACTATCCCATCTTTTCTTTGCAATGAATTCCTGTTGTTTTTTGTTTTGTCTTGTTTCGCACCTCGAACGCCGCCACGCAAACTATTCGACCGTAGGGCCAAAAGACGGCACCAGAGGGCGCGCTTAACATTTTATTATTTTTGATTGGTCGCTAATGAGAGCGCATTGTGACCACGTGAGCCAATCAACCTTTCCTTGAATATTTTTTTTTTTTTGTAGCAACACCAATTTGTTCACTTCATTTCGGCTCTGAACTTTGCTTCTCTTAGTATTAATCGGATTCACTTATTGATTTTTCGCCTCCTGATTATTGCGGTTATTCATCAATAATTATACGGCACACACACACACACACACACACACTCTCTCTCTCTCTCGCTCTCTCTTTCTCTCTCCCTCATCATCATCATCTTCTCTCTCCATCTCTCTATCTCCCTCATCATCATCATCATCCCCTCTCTTATCTCTCCATATCTCTCTCTCCTCACATCATCATCATGCCTCTCTCTCAATCTCTCCATATCCAATATCTCTCTCTCTTTCTCTCTCTCTCATCTCTCCCACATCATCATCATCCCTCTCTCTCCATCATCATCATCATCCCTCTCTCTCCATCTCTCTTCTCTCTCTCTCTCTCTCTCTCCCACATCATCATCATCATCCTTTCTCTCTCCATCTCTTCATATATATCTCTCTCTCCGGCAGTATCACGAGTGCCCCTTTTGTTGGTCGAGGTTATGTTCGGATCACTTTTAAAATTCCAAACCCCTTCCCAACTCCCATCCTACGGTTGTTGTTGTTGCTGTTTTTCCCCCCTTCTTGGTTTTTATTATTTTCCGCTTTAAGAAATCATTTAGCCTCTTATTTGCTGCATCGAGACGCGAGTGAATTGAATATTAACAAGAAGAGGAGGGGAAAATTTGGAATTTAAAGTTAATAATACATTTAATTTACAAAAAATTCTTTTAAACCCCTGAGCGAAATAAATGAAGCTAATCGTAAAGGGGAAGTCCGGAAATTACCGTACTTCATTTTACGACTTCTACGAAGAGAGGAAGAGGGTTAAAGAAGCGAGCCATGTTGCTCATACTTAACAATTCAAGTACGTTTCATCACGTCAGTAATGGCTGGCACCCCCACCCCCCTTCCACCTCGACAGTTTCTTCGTCCACGACGTTTCATTTTACTATTTTCGCGACACAGACAGAACCGGAAGTTGATACAGGTGATCGGCCGACATTGCCAGATCGACAATGCACCGTTTTCTCGCACGTGCCAACGAAACAACAACAAAAATGGTGTCGCTGACGTCAGAAGCGTTTCCGGGAACCCCGATCGCCCGCCCCGCCCAGTTTTCGGTATTGCCCCTCGGTGCCTGTTACATCACAAGGCGGGTGTTGGGCTGCTTGTACACAGGAAGGGTGCTACCTTGCGTACATTAACATCTCAGATCCAAAACCAACTATAAAGAAACGGAATGGCGGAAGGTGTTTCTTTTGCATAATTCAGAATCACCAACCTAAACAGAAATTATTAGAATTAGGAAAGTCTCAAGACTACCCTTTTTGTGTTTTAAAGGTGAACAGAATATGATAATTCGTCGCGAGTGCGTGAGAGCAGAAAGGGTGGTAACAAAGGAAAGTTACTGTTTCGTAATTCCCTTATTTTGACGGAATAAAATTAATAATTCTTAATATTTACGAAGCAATTTGAAAGTCTACTTACCCTCGGATGTGCCTAAAAAAAAAAGGAAAAGAAAAATACATAGATGTATTGGATTCCGTAGATTTGTTACGTGAAGTGTATAATACGTAGGCGGCTATAGTTCTGATCTCACCTAAAACACTACAAGGGAATATTTGAATAAAAAGAGTTTTGTATGATCAGAGTTTAGAAAAAAAATTGTCATATATACAGTTCCTGAGGTAATATACGTGCAAATATATATGGAATAATAAATAGATTATATAGGTGTTCACAGTTTTGGTTTTCCCAGGATATGTGTATTTATTATGAAGCAGCAAATGCTGGCGTAGCAACGTTAACATTTAAACAGTATATTTAAATAATTACTTCATGACTGAAGGGACACAATTCTTCGTTGTCTTTATAATTAGTCGGCCGGAATGAATAATAATTATAGTGCATATCTTTCTATTTAAATATCGCTAAAGTCTATTCGTGCAACCTGTACGAATTCATTAACAGCCGAAGAGATATTACAGGGTGCAGAACCATTATTGCAGTTATTACTTGACTTCTTTCGATATTACCCTATTAAAGTTGACGGTTTTGCTTTTGAGTAAAGAGAAATCTAAAACAATGCTGGTGGGCTATGAGAGAAGGATAAACTATACGGTAACCTCCCCTTTCCTCGACACGAGATTAAAATCTAAACATATATATTTCGTCTTTAATATAAAACAAATAGCATTAGAAACTTACCTGGCAGTACTGTTCCACAGTGCAAGCAAAAAAATATTTAAAAATATTATTGTTATTATTATCATCATTATTATTAAGGTAGTTTAGTTTTATGGCTTTTTGAATTTAATTAAACATAAAAATATTAGTTTTTAAATTTAAATTAAAACATTTACCTGTATTTTAAAAGGGTAGAGAAGAAACTATGTAATGGAGGTATGGTAAATCCGAACCTGTCTCGATCTTGGGACCTTGGCAATGCCAGTTCAGCAGACCAAAACTGTGCGTATCTAACGCAGAAAATCTCAACAGTTTCTTCTTTGAATTGAGAGAGAGAGCGAGAGAGAGAGAGAGAGAGAAGAGAGAGAGAGAGAGAGAGAGAGAGAGAGAGAGAGGGAGAGAGAGAGAGAGAGATGGGAGAGAGAAAGAGAGAGAGGGAGAGAGAGAGAGAGAGAGAGATCTAGAGAGAGATTGGCATCCCCCCCCCTCATGCACCCCCCCCTGCTTGATGTTATCTGAGAAGCTAGAATATCTATAGTCGGCAATCTCATGTTTTCTAAAAATAAAATATAAAATCTGGGAAAAAAAGGAAAAAAAATGGGTTTACATTTCTCTAAGAGAAGAAAATTGCGTTAAACACCCCACAGGGGGGAGGGGGAGATAACTCCGAAACACCATGCAGACGGCTGTAGACGTTTAATTAAAGAAAGGAGAGAGAGAGAGAAAAAAGTAGATGGAACGACCGTTCGAGTTAATAGCAATCAGATCGGATAATTTCATTTCTTTGCCCTTTCTTCCCTTTACGACTGGTATTAATTTTTCCGCATTTATTTTCAATCATAAAGCGAGGCGTCAGCTTTCAGGAGAAAGTGGATTGGAAGGAGAAGAGGAAATCAAAAACAAAAAAAGAGAAAAGAAGAAAAGTGAGAATTTCTCTAATGAAAGCAGATGAAACGGAAGCGTCAAATATCTACCCGATTGATCTGACGAATCTTTCAACGTACATATATATCTGCCTATCCTCAAAGAAGAGTCATCAGAGCACTACCCCGATACATTCTCAAGTCTTATAAGTCGCGCAGACCGACGAAAGATAATGAAAGTGTCAAGTGGACGGGATAACCGGATCCATATTAAAACCAGGAATGTCGTTCTTCGCGAGAAACAAAGCGAACTGGTAATAACAGACCACATGACCCGACTAATTACTGTTCAAATGCCAAATAAGAAAGAGAAAGAGCAGCGGTAAATACTAAAAGAAAAGGAAAATAAAAAAATGCATTAAGAGTTTTCTGGCAATAATGGATGCGTGTTAGTTTTTATCTTTGTTGTTACCAGTGTGGTCACGTGGGAAGGTGGAAATTCGTGTATTGACGTCACGTGGTGCATGGCTTTACAAACGACATGACGTCATTCCTGGAGATTACAAAACGAGTCGGTGAACGATCACGGCGATGTTGAACTAGAAAGTTTTTTTAAAGACTTAGTTATCTCCCCCTTTTTTTAATCATTTTGGAAAATAATTTTATTTTTTTTTAATGTTATAAACAGTTTTAGAAGGAACTGAAAGTTGAAGTTCCCACAAACAGCTAATAATTCCAAACAATTTATTTAAATTTCTTTAGAATTTGTAATTTTTTTGTCAGCTGGTGAACGGGAAAAATGAGTTCATAGAAAAATGCTAAATGAAATTTTTCTAGTAAAAAAAACAAAACAAAACAAACGCTAAAGTCCCACAATGCAATGCGAAACAGTAGCTAAATCTTGGGAAGGAACCCTTTTTTACAGCGCAAACACAAGCGAACAGCTTTTACACTGCGTTTCGATTCCACAATGCAATGCAAACACAAATAGGCAGGATCATAGATGGCACCCACAATGCAAAGCAAACACACATAGGCAGGATCATAGATGGCACCCACAATGCAAAGCAAACACAAATAGGCAGGATTCTAGATGGCACCCACAATGCAAAGCAAACACAAATAGGCAGGATCATAGATGGCACCCACAATGCAAAGCAAACACACATAGGCAGGATCCTAGATGGCACCCACAATGCAATGCAAACACAAATAGGCAGGATCCTAGATGGCACCCACAATGCAATGCAAACACACATAGGCAGGATTCTAGATGGCACCCACAATGCAATGCAAACACACATAGGCAGGATTCTAGATGGCACCCACAATGCAATGCAAACACAAAAAAGGCAGGATTCTAGATGGCAGTTCGTTCCCACGATGCAAACAAAAGAGTTAGCAAACTTTCGATTCGTTAATTTTTCTCTTTTTTTAAACTTGGGATTCAAAGTTTTCTTTCTGACAAACGCTACGTGTGCACCAGAACTTTCTTTTTCTCTCTCTCTTCTTGTATTCCATTATATTTATTTACTTTGCGTTTTGAAAACCGATATAATTCGCCGCCGACACGTGACCTGCTGTTCGCAAATTTACCTTCGGTTTTAGTCTTCACTGATTTCCGTTCTACCAAAGGAAACCGCCGAAAGAAAAGAAAAAGTTTAAACCTTAATGTCAGGGTTTTGAGCCGATGTAATCCTTCACCTCTCCACTGGCTTGGTCTGGATCGTCTTCTGCGGCATGTTGTTGCCGGTCAGATCGCACTGATCCACGAACATTGCTACCTACACCTTCCGGCCAGCCGGCCCTTTCCCCGTATTAGCCATAGTGTTAAACCAGCTTTAGAAACATTAAGGAGGTGAAACCACGTGGTTCATCTCTCCACTGGTTTGGTCTGGATCGTCTGCTGCGGCATGTTGTTGCCGGTCAGATCGCACTGATCCACGAACATTGCTACCTACACCTTCCGGCCAGCCGGCCCTTTCCCCCGTATTAGCCATAGTGTTAAACCAGCTTTAGAAACATTAAGGAGGTGAAACCACGTGGAACTTAAAAGCGAAAAAATGTTTTTAAATAATTTGTACTTACCAACTGGCAAACGTTGAAATATAAAAAGAGAAAAATATAGGCGTTATACATGCACACAGACAGACCTTTAAATAATCGGATTTCTTTTCAATACTGAAACTTGATAGCACGTGATTGTTTAAAACAACTGAAACAACTGAGTAAGGCAAAAAATGTAGATGACGCTAATTATTATTATTATTATTATTATTAAATTATTATTATTATTATTATTATTATTATTATTATTAGTGTTGTTGTGTTGTTGTTGTTGTTGTTTGTTGTTGTTGTTGTTGTTGTTGTTGTTGTTGTTGTTTATTTTAGATTCATAAAATCAAAAGATCTAATTATTTGAAGACATGGCTGTTTTATAACGGGATTTTGTTTTTACTTTAAATTTCTAATTTGCTGACAGAAACGGGAGAGAGGGAGAAATTGATACTTACCCGCCTTCCCTAAATTTAGGATCAGAAAAAGAGAGAAAACAATATGAATGAAAGATTAATACAGAGATAGAGTCACAGTAAAAAAACATTCGTTTCAAAATATGTTTTAGGTTCGAAGGAAATATCGTTTTTGTGTTTGTTCTTCTTTTCAGAATACTTCAAAGGCTTTTCGAGCATCGATCTGTGCTACAGCTGTCCATGGGAGACACAACGGTCCACTGACGTCACACACACACACACACACACACACACACGCACACCGTGCGTTTATCGCGCTATCACGACAGCAGCTTACGTCATACACGATAATTGAAACGTCCAGATCTTCAGGGGAATGGGTTAAACGTAAGTGCAAATTGGTTTTAATTATCTGCTTTAAAGAAACAAAACAATATCCGAGACTTAGTCGCTACACATTGGCCAACACTTTGCAGAACGAGACACGGTCACGCTCGCACTCATTCTGAAGCTCACATACACTATCTCTCTTCATCACACACACACACTCGCACGCACACACACACACACATATTATATATATAATAATATGCACGCACATGCTCACAAAGTAAGAACAAAATGACTTACCATATTCTGGTGTGAGAAACAGAAAAGGAAAATAAAGAGATTATTGATAACTGCCATTTATGATTACAGATTAAATAAATCTTGTAAAATCGACTTTATGTATATGTCTGGTATTCACTGTACGTTTTGTAGTAAGCAAAATATTAAAGCATAGTTATGTTAATATAATGCAAAATAGGTCTGATATTTCGATGTGTAGTTAGTTGTATGTAAAATGAAAGTACTGGATATTGTGAAGCTCGTGTTCTGATGTCCGTAGTTCAAATAGCCAAAATAATCATAAATTATTTATTAACCTTCATACGATATTCTTATTTTAACAGCCTACACTTCCTGGTTATGTTCCGTGTGGCTTATGAGCATTTTTATTAGGGGAAATTGACAGTCATGGACCGGAAGTAAATTCTGTCATTCATTCTTTCCTTGTCGTGACCCCTTAGATCTCAAAACAAAACCTGGTGTCTGACATACTGGCCCCTGGTCGCCCTGTCAACAGCATCCGGAAGATTAACCGTAAGGGAAAGGTTGAAAGTGATCGACAAGAAAAGAAAAGATGGGCATTTCTTTGACTACGGGGGAAGGAAAACCGGGTTACCCCGGAAGGAAAGCGCTTCGGGAAGCCGGAAAGAAGGCCGAGAGAAAGGACTGGCGACACAGGTTAAACATTATAAACCGCAATTCAAGGTGTCTCCCTTAAACTACCAAACTGTAAATAAGCACGAAACGGCGGCCCGCCGTTATTACTTCCGTGACGTAGGAAGTAGAAACAGACAGGAACTGTATTCTGCCACAAGAGGAAAAGCGGATTTATCGATGGAGAATACCTGACTTCGGTTAGTTTGCATCTTGCCATCTTTTGTTTTTGTTGTTGCTTTTACTTCCCGATCATACTATTTCTTTTAGCGGAGAATACTTTCCGATTTGCCCCCCCCATCCAGTCATCTCGTTTCTTATGAAACCTCGCTAAAATTTTGTAAAAATCGTCAACAAGAACCGAAGTCCGGAATTGACGTCAGCTGTGTCTCTCTCAGGTAAAATAGAAGGGGGAGGGGAAAGGAAGATTTAAATATCCTTCCCATCGATTGTATTCTTCTCTGCATCTGCTTTGGAATCCTGTCCTTTTTCGTTCGTGGGAACCTGACCAGATCGCAAAGGGAAACCACTCAGCAGTCGTCGGTAACAGAATTTAGAAGAAACAAACAAACAACCGTTCGGAGGGCTTAATATCGAGATTTTCTAAAGAATCCCGCTGTATTTTTTTCATCCTATCAGAAAAAGGAAATAAAATTGTAAGATCTGAATGTTGTCGGAAACCTCGGAAAGGTGTCAAGGAAGAGAGCCTCTCGCAGGTAGACAGGCGGGACAGCGGGCGGCCGAGTGTACGGGGCAGAACGAGAGACAAAACTTCTAGTCGGCAAGGAAGAAGAAGACGAGGATAACTGTGGAGACTGTAGGAGAAGCTTAAGCTGAAATCTGATTTTGGGAATAAGCTACAGGCAAAAGAAAAGGGACCCGGGGAAGTAGCAGCATTTAGTCTAACGGTTTATGGTGAAATTAAATTTTTGGATGTCAGATATTTTTATACAACAGTTTATATGTATTTCCGCGCAGAGATGGAATCGATGGAGAGTCGAAATTCACCCCAGATTCAGTCCTTCCTTACTTCCCCGGCCGAATCCAATATCGGGAAGTAAGCGATCGCCTCTTGCAAAGCTCGAGTGCCATTCCATTAGGGTCGCGTCCCACAGCACTCAATGGCGTCAAGAGGGAATCTTATTGCAATAAAATCCCATCCAGACTTAATATTCTGCGATCGTTCCACTTGGAAGTTGCAGCGGACGAGCGCCCAAAGACCCGCGAGATTCTTCCCACGACCAGAACTCCTTGCTTCTTTTATTTGACTGTTTTGATTTTATTTTTTTTTAAAAAAAAAAGGCACCGCCATTTGGACCATGGACGACGAGCGCTGACAGGCGGTGCTAAGTAGGCTCCCCATCGAACTCCATCACTCGGATAAAATCCCTTCCTCACCGGCTACTAAACATTAGGCGAAGTTTCAACTTCAGCGGATCTCAAGAAAAGAATCGTCTCCGCCGATGGATTTTCCGTACATCCCAAATTTCCCCCATCTGGAAGTGGAACGAGACAAATAAAGTCCAGTTTCCTCTCCGACCGAAAGTACTTCTTATTTCCAGAATCGTCTGTTCCTACACAAGGCCCCCAACTTTTAAAGTGATTTTAAAATACCCCCTTTTTTTAAAAAAAAAAAAGATATACGGCGTGAAAAGTGGGTAATTTTACAATTAAAAGGGCTGTCAGGTGTGACTACTGCAGAATCATTTTCGTTTTGTGGTCCGTGAATAAACTTCACAGTATGCAAGATCAAGATTTAGGGTTAAATATGGCGACAATTACAAGGCGTTTTTTAAATATTTTTGTTTACAGTGCATACAAGAAATCTAAGTAAAGCAACAGAACACTGGGATGGCCGCGAATAAGCCATTTTAAAACTGAAACCCTAGATGTACAAATATCCAAATAATAGGCCGAAGTACCACAGCAGCGCCTCTAGAGGTCGAAATATGTCGCGAGATTTCTAAACAACCGACGGGAGGGAGGGGAGAGAGAGAGAGAGGAGAGAGAGAGAGAGAGAGAGGAGAGAGAGAGAGAGGAGAGAGAGAGATGATGATGATGATGTCCCTACAGAGAGAGAGGAGAGAGAGAGATGAGAGAGAGAGCGAGAGAATGGATGATGATTGATGTCACTACAGAGAGAGATGATGATGTCCCTACAGAGAGAGAGAGAGCAGATTTGAGTTAACTTCTTTAAAAAGTATATATATATATATATACCTATAAACCAACCCCTGGCCCAACAGAACAGCCGACCGACTTCTTTTCCCATCTCCAGACAGACAGGCCTCACGTGAGTACTTTAGCTGACGTCACTCTTGGCCCCGCGGCTCTGCTTTCCTCACATCGCACGCGATCTTTTCACCGATGCCCCTTTCCGCCGCCAATCATGGAGCCTGCGCTTCGACGACATCGCTCGAGCAGGTCTCGTGTTTCTCTCTCGACGCTCAGCATCCGGCTCCACGCTGTCGTCTTCTTAGCCCGAGATTCATCACTGTGTTTTCAGCGTAGAATTTTTCTTGTCAAACATCGATCCACGCCGCGGCGACATCGATTAGATTAGAAAATGGCGGGCGCGCGCGCTCCTTGGGTTTAATGGCTGTACTTCCAATTTTAAAGATGGCGCAGAGTAATCCCTCTTATCAGAATTGTTTACACGAATTTAGCGTTACCGGAAGTGAGTAATTTTGCGCGTTTCTATATTCCCCCCCCCATCCCACAGGAAATTACTAACGTGGGATTCCCAAAGAACCTGAAAAGGCAAGCAAACGACATATTTTCCAGACAAAATGAATGCTTATTGCTGCCCGCGCCAGATGAGTGAGAACCGGAACATCAGCCAGAACGAGGGTGGTGGTGGTGGTGGGGGGAGAGAGAGACGTGATTCGTACGGAGATCAACCCCGACACCGGATGTGGTGCCATTCAAAGCCCGCAACCATTGGTGGAGAGGAACATCCGGATCACACTGCCGCCACCACAACAAGTGGAAGCGCTGCGTTATCCAGTTCGGCGATTAATCGCATAAGAGAAGAAGGAAAAAAGAAAAGAAAAATTGTAAGACTAAGAAGAGAGAAAAATAAATAAACGAGAAAAGACATTGAAGCTTTAAATGTAACATTTAAAAATAAATAAATAAATAAAAAAAACGTAATAAAATAAAGACAGTTTACCGGAGTATAACTGTCGGGTCACCTACCGCTCTTTTAGAAAATTCGAGCCCGATCCCTCTCTTTCCTCGTAAAGGCGTGGCTGTCCGGGAAAAGGAAAGAAAGAAAACGAATTAAAAAATTAAAATTTAACAAGCAACTATACAAGTTCGTTTCCATTTTTTTTGTAAATCCTTTTCGGAAATCCCTGACGCTTTCCCCGTATTATCAAGCGTGTGAGTTCTCAGCGCCCCCTAGCGGTTAATCCGGCGTGTCGCCCATCTGCTGGGTCCTATCTTAGCTGTCGTGTAGCTTTCAGTCGTCGTCTACAATTCAGCTTAATCGTGTTCGCCGCCAGGGTCCGTCACTCTCCGTCTTTATATCCGCTATGACACGTGAGAGTCTGTGATGGCGCCGTCGGTCTCGACCCGGTATCGTAGTCTGTCGCGTAGCCATCATGATTAGGTTCATCTCCTTCGCCACGCCGTTAATGGAACCGCTTGCATCGTCGTTCTCTCACGATAGTTGTGTAATTCGTTTAACGATGTAAATGTGCTTAAATCTGTACAGGCCGGCTCGCCAAAGGCTGCTGCCAAATTCTTCGCCGCATCCCCAGTCTTCGTCAGTAACCCGTCCGTAACGATTTCTTCGAACGGATACCTTCGGAAATCAGCTTCTCACATAGAATGCGGAACGGTTATCGTTATAACGCAAGTGGGAGTTTAAAATTTAAAGATGAAACAGCAGTTTATTTTACTTATTCTAAAACTATGTCGTTGTTGTTGTTGTTTTTTTAAATATAATGAATATTAATCAGCTGCTTGAGACACACATTTCTCTTTGGTTGTTTTCCTTCCTTTACTGAATTTTAAAGAAAATCCATGCTTTCTGTTGGGTAAACTTTATAAATGCAACATTTAAAGCTGTACGGTTACATTTACATAAAAGCAAAGCATGAACTAACAACTATTCACGAACAACGATGTCGGATACACACCTTGGCCTGCTCGGGGTATCATTTACATCTAACAGGTAATGAAGTAACTTTCTGGGTTTTTTAAGTGATTAAAATAGTCATAATTAGTAGTTTATATTTCCTTATGTGCAGATTTATTTTTCTTCGATAATGGATATTTAATTAAAATAATTTTAAAAAAGGAAAGCAGATGACAGCGGATTTTTTGTATGGTTAGCCCATAATTTCGAATGCCAGTGTATTAGCTGCACGTGTTACGGCGAATGTCAAACTAGGAGTTTCATTAAGTCTCTATTTTACTGTTATTCTTTATTCTGACCCTTGCCTAGCTATGTATATCTTCAAAACGTATCTTGGGGTGTACGGAGGGGCGGCTTATTGCTTCATTCCCTGTATCTATTCGCTAAATCTGTAAAAGTACGGAAATATGTGGTGTAGCGTGCCCGTTCATCACTGTCATAGTTGTAGTTCGATTCTTAATAGATATAAACCTCGCTTGATATCCAGCCGTTCCTCTGTACTGCCAACCTGTCCAGCGTAGGCTTATCTAGGTGTTCTGGTTTTCCTTCTCCTACCGGTCAAAAACGTTGGACTAATCCTTCATTGTAGGACCGCCAAAGTTGATTCGCATCTCTCTCTCTCTCTCTCTCTCTCTCTCTCTCTCTCTCCATCTCTCTCTCTCTCCTCTCTCTCTCTCTCTCTCTCTCTCCATCTCTCTCTCTCTCTCTCTCTCCCCCCCCTTCTACCACACGGCTAATATTCTGGCCCGTATTTATCTGAGCCACGCTCCTAAGGTTATTAGATAACAGAAAGGCAACAGCAATAATGTACGGGATTTAACTACAGTAGAAATTCGATGCGAGCGCGCTTCTGTAGTTTAGGAGAAGCCAATATCCCGAAAAGAAAAAAAGAGTACTGTATCTGCAGCGTCCACTTGATGGCTTCTGTCTCAGACGGGCGCGATAGAATTCCCGTCTGAGAACTTCGAGAAATCTGCTGTCGAGTCAATTTCCTTGGCTAAGAGATCTTGTTAGAAGTGTTCTTGCAAAAGCCAACTCCCCTGCCGGCATTGCAAAACCAAAGAAACTTGATAGCCAATAAGAAATATACACATTCAGTGTTAAATCAAAATTCTCAATTGTTTGGGTAGTTTCCAGGTAATCTGAATTTTTGCCTCGGATGTTCTAGCAAAGAATGAAGTCTGCCGGTGTCTTCTCAGTCTTGCGTCTGAATTCAGTAATTGTGGGAAGCCATCATCAGATTACCATTCTAATGACAACAGTTCCAAAGGTTGAGCGGCATAATACGGTTAGCCGACAATCGATTTTCTCATTGTCAAGAGAAATTCTAAAGAGTTTGTTTTTAGAAATTCTAAAAGAAGGTAAGCAGCCTCATAGTGTGGGAGCACGTCGCTAAAATGGAAAAGTCTGTTTATGCCACAGGAATCTTTTATTTTTTTACTGATGAATACGTTGAAATAGGGTATTGCACAGTCGGTTTTGTTCCCCCCCCACTCTGTAAGCGATAAATGTATACTTTACTACGCAAAATAATTTCCCAGGCTCGGTATTGATACTTACAGAAGACTCGAGAATGAACGCAGCAATAAGTAAAACCATAGATGATTGTCTACCAAGTGAAAATTATCATCTGTCCATCGCCTCACCTGTAATTTATTTGTCTCGTTGACCAAATAGGCTTGTAAACATTTTTTTTTTGGAATTCTCGTTTTGATACATTTAAAAAAAAAAAAGAATTTAAAAAAGAACCGATATTCTATAGCTGCAAAACATCTTTAAGTATTCGACAGCATTTAGCGACTTTAGAATTTCTAAGACATTCGTTTATCTGGCTGATGGTAAGTGCATCTCGATCGGAACCTCTTCTTTTGTGAAGTCATAATTCTAACATTTGGCTTCAAGATTATTTTGTGCGAATATGTGAGATTATCTGTGCATGTCTCTTTTGGCCTCGTTTTCTTTTTTCTTTTTCAAAAGTACTGCATGAAAATCCGATTTCACCAAAGGTCAAGTTCAAATCAGACCGACTAAATGTTTAATTTGCACGTGTCATGTTCACAGAGATGTAGCTTTTCAGGGATTTGTATCTGAATAACTGACGAGTCGAATTATTCAGCATTAATTAGATGCATTTTTAACGTAACAACCGACTGATATTTATTGTGTGTTTCTCATTTTACTCAGTTTTTCAATTTACTTTATGCTTCACTTTCTCTATTTTTTGGTGGTTTTTTTTGGCAAATTCATTGACTAAAAAATTGCCTACAATTCCCATATCTAGTCTGTAGCTTGACAGAAAGCCTAGCGCAACCCTACTTCCAGAAATACAAGAGACAGAGAGATTTAATAATCTGCCGCTGTCAGCAGTACTTAAGGACTCGCTCATCGAGTCGTCCAGGACGTCACAGCTTATGTCGAGTTTCCGGCTCTTCAAATCGAGGCTCAGTGCTGCCCCTAAATCTATGCCGAATATGAGCGACGGATAATTTTCCTGATTTTTAATTGTTTTGCTATTTTTACACGGCAGCTAAAGATGTTTAGCAGACCCAAGCAAGCAGCGGTGTTCATTCGAGAAACAGGTTGCTCGCACTTCCTCCAGGTGGTGCGCTTCTGGTGAGTTGGGCCATCGATGTACACGGGCCAGATCGTGTTGACGCGAGCCGCGAGAAAACCCAGGTATGTATCAGCTCAGGTATTTCTTGCTTGGCAACCCTGCGATGTTAAGTAACGGCATGAATACAAGTCGCCGCCATAGAATGATTTATCGCCATGATTTCCGTTTGCGTTTGTGACCCGACAGATGGCAACCTCAGCGCTCTGTTACGTCACTTCTTGGTTTGTGTATGGAGGACAGGGCTGCAAAGTTTGTTCGTCTCTCTCAAGTTGAAGAAACTTGACAGGGGGGGGGGGGGAGGAATTGGAAAGATATTCGATAAATAAAGGAGGAAAGAGAACCAAAGATGTGAAATTATTAGAAATTTTTAAAATAGCGTAACTAACTTCAGCAGCCTCTATCAGCGGGAAGACGTTGGAGATCTCGATCTTGTTCGTCTTTTACTCATTGGCAGCAGTTTGAAAAATGGCTAACTGATCGAGTTGGCACCGGCTAAACCGGTGTTCAATAGTCGTCACATTATCGGAATGCTATTTCTAGAGAAAGTGTAATTAGAACATCTCTCTTTCTTCATTCATGGATGTCTGACAGAATCTGTACAGACGTCAATCCACGGTTAATTTTGGGACGTCACATGATTCTCTCACTTTAATTCCTCCCCAACTACCGTCCACCGAAATCGTCGGTTTCTTTAACTTCCAAGTAAGTAGCGGCACGCTCGGGGTATCACGGATGTTAGGGACTCGCCATCCTCACACCCATCCATCCATCACCCGCTCCGTCATTCGTTCTTCTTCGATGTACAGCATTTACGTTAAGAAAACCATTTAAACGCAAATAGACGAAGCACCAACGACACCCCCCAGCAACAATATCTAACGTAGAATTCCTATTATTCCCCCCTCCCACTTACAGAAGATAACTGTTTCTCCCCGCAAGACTTTTGCTTTAAATCTGTCGAAAGATAAACATACAGATATGTGTAATATAGCCGACGAGTGACAGACATGTCTGCCATTCTCGTGTTAAGTTCGCTGCGGAAACAAGAACAACAAAGCTTCTTTTCCGTTGCCCGGTCCACTTCCATCTGAAGTGGTCTAAATTAAGAAACGATGGTTTCTCCGCTCCACGGGATATTCTACACAAAAATAGCGAGCAGAAACGGCGATATTATTAAGCTACCTTTGATTCCTTCACACTTGGATGCGTTTTCCTACTTAAAACCGCAGTTTCTCATTAACAAATTATTCGATCAAATCCCTGTCCCCCCCCCACACACACACACACCACTTTTTTTTCTTTTCTTTTTTTCAATTTTCGCTACTGTTTCAACATTTAGGTGCTCGGTCATCTCAAAGAAATGTTCCGAAAGTTCATTTCTTTTCAACCAAGTGATAATTAGATTTGTTTCTTCATCGTGCCCATTTGATTTGGTTATATCGTTCTCCATGCAATTCTTTCCGTGTATATATGTGTGTGTGTGTGTGTCTGTATGTGTGTTTATATATATATAGATTGTGTGTGATATATATATATATATATATATATATATATATATATGTGTGTGTGTGTCTGTATGTGTGTTTATATATATATATGTGTGTGTGAGTGTGTCTGTATGTGTGTCTATGTATATATATATTGTTGGTGTGAGTGTCTGTATATGTGTCTATGTATATATATATATATATATGTGTGTGTGTTTGTGTTTGTGTGTGTATAATATATATGTGTGTGTTTGTGTGTGAGTGTGTGTATATATATATATATGTGTGTGTGTGTCTGTATGTGTGTTTATATATATATGTGTGTGTGTGAGTGTTGTCTGTATATGTGTCTATGTATATTATATATATATTATGTGTGTGTGTGTGTTGTGTGTGAGTGTGTATATATATGTGGGTGTGTGAGTGTGTCTGTAATGTGTCTATGTATATATATATATGTGTGTGTGTTTTGTGTGTGAGTGTATATATATATGTGTGTGTGTGTCTGTATGTGTGTGTATATATATATTATGTGTGTGTGTGTCTGTATGTGTGTGATATATATATATATGTGTGTGTTGTGTGTTTGTCTGTATGTGTGTGTTATATATATCTGTGTGTGTGTTGTGTGTGTGTGTGTGTGAGTGTGTAGTGTGTGTTTGCTTTGTTTGTGTTTTTTTTAATTCAGAACTAACGAATCTTCTTTTCATCGCCTAATTATTGGCCATCGTTTCTAGTGCGAAAGCCTGGCGATTTCTCGCTCGTTCGTAATGACGTCACGAGTTCTAGTCGCGCGGAAAATTAGATCTCGCGAGAACATCTACGCAGAGCCAGCCTTTGTTCGAGCGCATAATGGGTGCAAAGCCGATCCGATGAGCGTATTAGCGAACTCTTATAAAATACCGTTTTTAGACTTTTACAGATGAACGTTTGATCAGTTAGCGCCAACTGTTAGAAATTCGCGCACGTGTTTTTTTTTTAAAAAGAATTCTTTTCTCTTTAATTCGTCGTTGTACTGATAGGGATGAGTTGCATAAGAAATTCCGCAAGTTCTCACGTTTTAAGGTAGTCGGGGGGGGTCTTGTGTTGTGTTATTAGGAATTCGTGATAGAAGAGGGTGGGGAGTCGACAAGAAGGCATTCTTTTTTCCTTTCCTCTACTCTTTCCCATGTTACGTATCTTGGTCACCAAATGCGAGATCACGTGTTCAGGATGTTTTATAGAAGCATGCGCAGTTCTCTCTCTCTCTCCTCATCATCATCATCTCTCTCTCCCTCTCTTCATCTCTCTCTCTCTCTCCCTCTCTCTCTCTCTCTCTCTCCTCTCTCTCTCTCTCTCTCTGTCTCTCTCTCTCCTCTCTCTCCCTCATCATCATCATCTCACTCTCCCTCTCTTCATCTCTCTCCTCATCATCATCATCTCTCTCTCTCTCTCTCTCTCTCTCTCTGTCCCCCACCCACGACTTGAGTGCTTTTGTTCTCTTTAAATGAGGCTTTTGATAGAACCCCAGACGGACCTGTCGCCCGCTCAGCTCGAAATGCAGGCGAACCGCTAACTCACTGGCTGCTCCGGCGATGGCTCGAAAATGCGGTCGGTCTAATTACGGTGAATAAATCAGCGATTCCGCGAAGGGCGACGAATATCAAAGGGACCGTAACACCTCGGCTTTTTCCGGCCGTCAGGAGATTTACGATATAAGTAACTCGATGGTGAAACACTAAATCTAAATAAGCGATACTAAACGACAGCAGTCTACTATCGGACGGCGAGAGAATTACGCCGGCTCTTTCTTTTTCTGATGGATCGACAAGAGGCCCCCGCGATAATCTTCCCCGACTGTAGGTATTCCGTTTGTCAACAAAGTATCCCGAGCACAGTTTGTCGGCATCACCTTATAAACCCTGTCAGCTGTCGTCCACACAGCGTCGTCGAACAAGACATCAGTTATCGGAAACGTTCCATTAAAAGTAACCACTTGGTGCTTCGCGTTCCGTCATCGGTAAATTACTCGTTTGCAAATTACTACTATTATCGAAGAAAGTTTGGGAGACGGTCGTGCTGGCTTTGGTGAATGTGTGGCGTGGAGAGAAGAGGAGGGGCAAGAGAGATGACGTCAGTACAGAGAGAGACAGATGCCGTCATTACAGATAAAGAGAGGGGGAGGGAGAGAGAGGAAGAGAGAGAGAGATGGGGAGAGATGATGATAGGGAGAGAGATGATGATGGATGATGATGATGAAGGGAAAGAGAGAGAGGAGAGAGAGAGAGGAGAGATGGGAGAGGAAGAGGAAGGAAGAGAGGAAAGAGATATGCGAGAAGAGAGAGAGACGGATTTTGATGATGATATGATGAGAGAGAGAGAGAGATATGGAGAGAGAGAGAGATGATGATGAGAGCGAGAGAGATATGGAGAGATCGATAGATGATGATGAGAGAGAGAGGAGAGAGAGAGCGAGAGAGAGAGAGAGAGAGAGAAGAGATGGGGAGAGGAAGAGGGAAGGAGAGAGAGAAAGAGATATGGAGAGAGAGAAAGATGATGATGATGATGATGATGAGGGAGAGAGATGGGTGACGGCTGCCGGGAGAACATTAGAACCTTAAACCTAAGTCTACCAAGAAATAGAGAGCCGAGAGTAAACAATGATAAATATGTTTTAAACACTCGTGGAGACCGGGGAAAAAAATCAACAAAACTCTAAGAAAATTAGTGATATTTTCAAAGAAAAATCTTTTAAAAGATGGAGGAAAATTCTAAGTTCAACGCCGGCCATCATTTTAAAACATTATGTTAGTCAAACAAAGTACAGAAATGCGCGGAGTTTCACAGCAGTGAGATTCAAAGAAGAATAAATTAGGTGCACTACTGTTGCGCGGGAAGTCTTTGCATCTTATTCTCTTCCGCTTAATTAAAAAAAAAACGCTAACTGACACCAGGGTGTTTCTTCCCTGGGATATGCACCCTGTGTTCATGGAAGAATATAAGAGCGAGCTGGAGATCTGTCGTCACGGGTATATTGACGAGGAAGGCACCGCGCACGGTAGCTTACCCTGGTAAAACAAACCTCGGGGGCATCAGGGTGCGAGTCTGCCTACCCCGGGTGCTACACGATACTCGTTTTTCTCAGAGTTGCAAGGGGCTTCAAGCAACGGGTTGCTCCTCGTGCGCAGAGCAGCGCAAACGATTTCTAGTTACACTAACGGAAGGAAATGGTGCTCATTAGATTTAATGTTGCCGGGTACGGAAGGAGAATGGAGAGGGTTTTGGTATCGTAATAAAGTGGCGTCCCCTGACGGCAGCGAAGTCATCATCGACTTTGGCAACCGCCGTCCCCACCCCTCCTCAGTTAGCCTAATAAAGTGCAAAGACCCAGGTCCCCGACTTCGACTCCCAGTCGGCTCAGTTTGGCGCATCTTCCTCCTGGTACGGCTCCTTCGCTAGTCAGTCGGGTTGCTTTCCTCCCACATCGAAATATATATATAAAAGTCCCCCCCAGGGGATTTCCGTATTGGGACCCCGCGTCATTACCCTCTACGATCTGTTTAGCTTGGACAGATTAGGAGCCTTTGTAGGTGTCCCATTAAGTTTGGCGAGCGAAGAGGCACCCTTTCGGGGGAGGTTAGCGCCTCGTGCGTTGAATGCTGGGATAGGACAGGGGCTCGGAGCGCCATTTTGTTTGCCTGCCGTTCTTACGAATTCGCACCGCAAGGGGGATAATCAAAACAATATTCTACTAGATCTCGCCCGCATCCGTGTCTCGCGCTAAGTTATCTCTTCTTTACGCAATCTCTACTTTTGGAGTAGGTCGCGGTTCGTTCCGCAGCCGTCACAAATTAGAATCCATCGCGATGAATCATGGGAACGATGGCGGCTCCGCACTTATTTAGCACCGGACAAGGGTGATTAATCACGGATACGATATGCGCCGTGGTCGGAGCTCTTCTTTCATTTAAAGACAGAAAACGTCTTTCTTCTTCTTCTTCTCAATTTTACGCTCATCTATTCCCATTGATTATTCATAATTTACTTTTCTTTTTTTTTTTTAAAATGGCGTCTGAATCTTGAGGAAATAACGTAGACGCTCCTGTCCACAAAGGGCAATGGTAGCTTCAAATTAACATAAAGATTCCCCCTTTTTTATATATATATTAAAAAAAATGCGATTCTCACCGAGCGGCCATCAGTCCGCCGGTCGCCACATCAGCCGGCGAGTTCCCTTAGATATGCTTATCTTAATGCAAATTCTCTAAAGTGTCTGCTTCTTTTTTTGTTGTCTTTCTTGCGGGAATTACGGTTGACTGACCAGTTCTCTCTGCGCTCGGATAATGCGCGAAAGGATTTACGTGCAAATTTACCCGTCGTATTTATTCTAAACTTTACTGAAGGAATTTAAATAGTAAATCTCATTACTGAATAAAATATTTTCTCTACTTACATTTGTCAGGGTTCTTTAATTTTAACTCTTTAGAACAGGTTTGTTTTGTTTTCTTTTTGTTGCTTAAAACCCGTAAGTTAAAAAAAAAAATGTCGATCAAATATCTTGCAGACAAATTCTACTCGCTTACTTACAACAGAACTATGTCAGCTTAGCTCGAAGAGTGCCATTCTTCCTTCCGAACCGCGGTCAGGACGTCTCACCACGTGATTCAATTAAGTGGGAGATAACTCTGTCGTCATTCTTATAAGGTTACCCGATTTCGACATTTGACGCCATTCTCATTTTGCCACCACCGGGCGGAGTGAGTTTTTCCGGCGTACTCCGATTTTTCATTCATTTTCCCAGTATTCGTGGTAGAGTCCCCAACCATATCTCAGTAACTAACCCCTCTTACTGCTGTGAGGTGCTCTCAGCCCCGATGTCAGGACAGGGGCGCGTGAAGCGAGTTAGACGAACAAATACTGCGCCGGAGTCTCTACCTTATGGTGCAAACAAAATAATATTAACTAAAGAAGACGCAAAAAAGGATCACAAGCGATTTAAGGAGATGAAAATTAAAACAAACTTTTAGATTCGTATGAAATTATGGCCAGGCGAGTGTGTTGGGCTTCAGGACCTAACGGTGCTGGGTTCAACTCCCGCTGCTGGCACATCGTTGTGACCCTCGAGCGAGGTACTTTACCGGCATCGCTCCAGCGGGGGACAGCAGACCTCTCTACCCGGTCGTTAGAGCACGAAGCCATGAAATCAGCGACTCCCTTTAATCACCAAGGCAGACAGAATTGGCAAACAACGGCGAGATGATCATTCCGTCCGGTTCTTAGCTCTTGGCGAAGCCGAATTTCGAGTTCCGATGACTGAATGGCTGATTGAAGCGAGAATCGATTCTCGTATTTAACATTCGATCACCACCCGTGTTGCCGGAAAAATAACCCCCCCCCACACACACCAAAAAAACATATTCCTCATCTGTTGTGTACGGTGAAGGTGTCGATGACGTCACCGTGACGTCACACACACCCCCCCTCACCCAGTAGCTTAAAGCTGAATGCAGGATAAAAGTAAGAGATTAATACAACAACAATTGGACTCTTTGAAATGTTGTGGTAAGGCGCCTTGTCAGTATAACTGATCAGTGAGCCGACGTTTCGATTGTGTCTCTTTCTCTCTGTTGCCGTCGTCAGGTGCGTTCGTGGTATTCTGCCTCACCTCCGTCGGGCCCATGCTGTAGCGGTTAGCCACGAGGCCGGAAGGACGCAATCGGTGACAGCGTGAACCGTTACGGGCCTGCAAGAGCGACAAGAAACTGGCGAACGACTCGGAGGCATCTCCATCAACACCGTTATCGTGGACGAGTTGCTCGGAATAGAACTCTCTCCCCCCCACAAAGCCCACGGATGTCCCCAGCCCCCCGTCCGGTCTACTGAAGAACCGAAAAGGCTCAGCGACTTACATCGTAACAGGCGGACGCGGCTATGGACAGGCACGCACCCTCCCCATCTCCAACCTCCACGGCCCGACGTTCGGATACGGGAGGCCGTCATACACCGGCTTGGGCTGTGTTGGGGTACCACGGCAAAAACGACCCAGTGTTCATCCTGCTGTAACATCTTTTAGGAGGATGGAGCAACGTGCCCACCTGGCATGGAAGGATCGACGAGGCCTCTACCATTCCCCGGAATTCTCCGAGCAATTACCTCGCATTTCGATTATACATAAATTTGTTATTTTATTTATTTATTTAAAAGCCTTCACCTCGAGGCTGGCTACCGGAAACGGAATCCCTGCAGATGCTGCGGAGAGGAGTCTCTCCTTGGAAAGACAGTTCTTCTCAGCAATTTGCATAAAAAGATGAGAGAGGAGGAGAAAAAATAGCAATCAAAATCCTAATAACTCGGTTTTTAATACCACGATACAAGGATTAGAAAAAAACAAAACAACAGACGTTGAAAGTTTATTCCTGTTAATTACGAAGAAATTCTTCATTTTTTATACCGAAAGTATTTTTGATTTGATTAGTTTTTACACTAATTAAATTGTGCAACGACGGACGGATATAAATAGCTTCGGTTCGGCCGTTTGGAACTAATCCGGCGCTATTTCGAACAGATTTAATCCTATACCTCTTAATCACATTATTATCCTCCGGCTCGTTAGGCTTCTATCAAAGGCAGATAATAAAGGGAATTGATTCTAAACGGTTTAGGGGGAAAAAAACAGCAAGTTTTCATCTATAGCGATGTCCCAAAATCGTTAAATTGTGGAAACAAGATTAAATATTTTAAAACCTAAATAAAAACGTTAAACACTTCAAGAAAGCATCGAGGTTAATGATGATTTTTAAATGCATCTCCATACCTTTTACAACTTCTGCGTGTTTCAACTCCTTATTTAGTTGATTCAGGCTTTTTCCTTCTTTTCATATAATATTCTTATATTTCCGCTTCTTTCTTTGATAGCCTCTATGCCATATATTTCTCTTCCATTCTCTGTCTCCTTTCCGTTACCTCTTCTAGTTATCTCCCTTTATATCTTTCTTACCATCTCTTTTCTCCCTCCATGTCTCTATTTTGGTACCTTTGTTTTTTCCCCCTCCCCTTCTCTTCCCTACCTCATCTCTTTTCCTGTCTACTCATCTTTTCCTTCCCAATTTTCTCCCTCCATCTCTCTATTTTGGTACCTTTGTTTCCCCCTCCCCTTCTCTTCCCTCCCTCATCTCTTTTCCTGTCTACTCATCTATTCCTTCCCAATTTTCTCCCTTCTATATCTCTCTCTTTCTGTTACTCCTCTAGAGAACGTAAACATTCTCTTGTTTAACCGCCCCTGTTTGTCGTTTTATTGTTTTTTTAAATATTCGCCAACGATGGAAACTTGCTGTTTTGCTGCACCTATTTACAAAGGATGAAAAGCTCCCATCCATGGACTTTTGATTTACTGCCACCGCCACAAACGTGTACGCCTATCACCGAATTTGGGTCACGTGGATTGTCTGTCACCTAGTTGACCGTGTGTCCGCGCGATTACACCTGAACCGCAAGTGCGAAGACCAGAAGCTCTGCATCTCTCATCCGGCTAATCTGCGCGGCTTATCGAAAAGACAATGGAGGTCAGATAACACGCACAAAGACAAAAAGAAACCAAGGCCTGAAACATCGAAATCATTCACGAAAGTAATGTAACATTAAGGAACCAGTTAACATATTTGATTCCAAAGCAAGACCGCCAAAGATATACTTTACTCAATTCCTTGAGGTTAACAATAATAAGGTATCGGTGATGAGAATCAAAGCCGGCCACCTTCCCCAATATATATATATTTACTGTCATTGCGTGTGCTATATTTTGCCTTCTGCGGTCGTCGGCGATGGCCAAACTTTACAGAAGGCAATACGGGTGGCACCGCCATACGTTCTCCGAGACAATTTCCACAAACAAGACCGTTTTGTCGCATCGATTTTCGAGTTTATTAACTTACTTTCAATCTCAAACCAAAATGTCAACTGGAACCGCCGAGGGCCGCCGGAGAGAAGTCGGGGGAAACGAAAATAGAAAATCAATTCGCACGTTCTACCGTCGTGATACATTATTGTTTTTTTAATTGATACTCAGATCTCTCTTGTTTTTTGTTGTTTTTTTTTTTAATATATTTGTTAAAAAGAAAAGGAAAGATTCTTTGGTTGACACTTGCGAGCGCCCGTATGTTATTGGAAAGGCAAACGATGTCGCACCAAAGCAAGCAATGATAGCAGAGATCCATGGAGCTGTCACTCGTATCTCGGTTTGAGACGATCTTGGCCCCGTGGAAGGTAGGCTATGTTGCTGGGAAAAAATCGAACTTCTTTGCGGTTGTTCGTGAAGAAACAAACTTCAGGAAGCTGCGGAACGGTGCCAATGCTAAAAGCGATTTAAATGAAAGTTAGACGAGAAATGAGTTTGACGCCGATATGGCATATTCGTCCAACTTCCAGGATGACAGTCGAGTTTACGCCAAAATCTAACTTTCAGTCTTCGGCTAACACCAAAAATAAACAACAACATCAAACCCCCCCCTCCCAGGTCTTCTTTATTGTTGTCATGGTTACTAGTATTGGGAACTACAACCAGACCAGACGTTGCGCTGACGACGATTCTTATTTCAGCCATTAATGATGAAGTATTGTCTGGCGGAAGTCTGGAAAATCTGAGAGAATGCCACTGTTGGCATTTCGAAAAGATGGCGTTAAATGGTAGGCTGGGTTTACAACTCGCAGTCTCGTTTTATGCGAGATTGGGTTTGTTCTGCGGCAGGGATTGGTGCTTTGCGCCGGGTTTTTTTTAAAAACGATACGCGTCGTCTCTTTCCGTGGACAAAACGTTTTTGAATAGAATATCTTTACACGGCATGTACACGACATTAAATATGGAATATGGAAAATATGTAAATGTCATGTAAATGCCGTATTTTTGGTCCGTCGGGGAAGCTGGTATATACATAAAAGTGGCGGGGTGGAGAAAAGTACTTTTACAGAAACAATTTTGGTGTATACCGTTAATTTTGATAAATTTAAATAATTCTTTTTTCCAAATTTACCGACGTCGCCCTAGTTCTTCTGTCAGTCAGAGATGCGATTGGTGGCGCATAATTTCGTTTTTCCTTTCCTTGCGTCACACTTGTGCAAAATGGCGTCTTGCAGCGCATTCCTACGGGTTCTGAAACGACCACTACTATTCTTTTATTATATCATTCTAAAGAAACGAAAGACGCGAGATGGTGTCCCGAGTGTCGGCCCGAGATCGCTGAAGCTAGATAATATATATATATTAATAGTATATTGTAAAAACCATCAGGTGTTTGTCTTTAAGCAGTATGCATTTGCTAAATAAACGAGGCTTTTTTGTGGGGGAAGCGGAATAGCTAGTATCTGCTTTGAGCTGGGTGGATATTTAGTCAACACATTGGCAATGCAAAGCCCCGTGGGGCTGGAGATTTGTCGCTACATAGGTTATTGTACTTAATGAGGCCTCCTACTGAAGATGCCCCGAAGAGTTAAGTCTGCGGACTCTACCGTTGTTGGACGGAGCTTTGTCTGTTCGGTTCTCGGAAACCTGGCGGTGTGAGCAAGTACAAATGGCCGAAGACGGCAACGACGCAAGCATTATGATAAAGTTAATCGGATGAGCTGTTCCCGTTATAAACCCCGACGTGAGAAATGCAATTAATTTTTCAGTAAATACATTTTAATCAGTCGCTTTCAGGTGGTAATGGCGGAATTAATTGCATGATTGCCCTAATATCTCTCCCCGCGCTCTCTGGGCAGTGTTACGACTTACCTGTAATTATTACTTCTGTTTGTTACCTGTTGCCTATATTTATAGTGAAGTAGTAACGGCTTCGGAAAATAAATGGGTGAAGAAAGGAAATTGGAAACAATTAAAAAAAAAAAAATCCGTCTCCTTCGATGCTGAGTGGTTTGGACTTCAGCTTTAACGATGATTTCTTGTCCACGTGCAGCAGCAGACGCGTAATGGCGTCGAGGTCTGAGATCGAATCGCATTCGGCGAATCTACGAATACTGCGAATAAAACAGAGAAACGGGTAACGAGACATGGACGAGAAAGTAGACGGGTCTCGGTTGTCTGTCGAAACGGTTTCCTATGCTAAAAGCGCGCCATCTGTCGAGTGAAACTCTGCGTCCCCCGCCAGGTGGCGGGGGAATGCTTCAGGCGATTTTAAAATTCACGATAATGCTCGAAATCGCCATGAAAAAGGTGGGGTTGGTGGGAATAAAAAGACTGATAGTTACTTTGTGGATCGTGGAGTTAGGGGAAACATAGGCTGACATTTCCACCTTCCACCTTTTCCATAACATCAGTAAAAAAGAAAAAAAAAGAGAAAGTTTTGGAGCAAAAAAGGAAAACTATTAAAAGAAAACGAGAGAATGGAGGAACGCAATATCGCCAACTCAACCGTTTATGATTGCATCTTTCGTTCGCATTGAACCATCGTAAACAGTTTAAAGTTTACTGTGAGAGAGAGAGAGAGAGGAGAGAGAGAGAGAGAGAGAGAGAGAGAGAGAGAGAGAGAGAGAGAGAGAGAGAAGAGAGAGATGGAGAGAGAGAGAGAGATATGAGAGAGAGAGAGAGAGGAGAGATGAGAGAGAGAGAGAGAAGAGAGAGAGAGAGAGAGAGAGAGAGAGAGAGAAGAGAAAGAGAGAGATGGAACGATAGAGAGAGAGAGAGAGAGAGATGGAGATGGTGAGAGAGAGAGAGGAGAGAGATTTGATTTAAAGTACATGGCGCAAACGGAATCAAATCAACATCACGCAATTACAAAAATACACAGTAATAGGGAAGAGCGATGCGGGGAAGAATAAAGAAATAAAGAAACCTTTCAGCCCCCTCCCCCCTGACGAGCAGGATCCACAGTCGTAATAGCCCGTCGCCTGTAGTAACCGGGAGCTAGATGGACCTCAATTTGTTAAGTAACTCTCGCTGACTCACGAGAGCCCCCGAGATCGGCGGCGCGTGAGGTGCAATGGCGTTGCGCACTCAGCCAGGCGGAACTGGTCGTGTGGAACAATAACTACTGGCACCGAGAAGTGTTATCGGTCTCTGCGGCTAGCATAGGGGAAAACTGGAGATTTGTAGATTATCTAGCATAGGATGGGGAAAATAAAAACCTGTCGGAGAAATATAGATTGAGCTTCATCTCAGAGAGAATTCTATCTGATTTAGATCTAAACATTCTGGGTAACACTTGTTGCAATAGTGCTATTAAAGATGAAGTTTACTGGAACCAAGTACGGTGGCGATACAGTCTATCTCTCATAATCCATAGTTAATCTGACATTACCAGATCACCGGGTGATTTGGCAGCCAGACGTCAAGTACCACCTTTTTTAAACGAAGCATTTCTCCGGTATTTCTTATAAAAAATTAAAATAGTAATAATACTAAAACCGACATGATTCAGTATTCGATGCCAGTTGGGAATTACTTACAATATACATATAAGGAATATTTAATTCGTACGTTTTCATCTCGATACTTCGAGGACAGCCATTATCTGTATTTTGGTAAGTTGTTCCGAAGTGAGATCAGGAAAAGCAGTTACGTCATAAATGAACGCAACGTTATGCACAACTATGACGTACCCTAGATTATGATCTCCATAAAGCTGTGGTGTCGATCGGAATATAAAATATTCTGAAAGCGCAAACATATTTCAGAATAAAAGAGTGATCCAAATACTGTCTTTAAAAGGTAAAGGTTCGGCTTTAATTTCAGAGTACTAATAATCGTTTAAAGGCGGATAACTGGATGTCTCATCGCTTACGTACGACGCCCATTTTGCGATAGATTTAATCCGATTTCTAGTATCATATTCGATGTTTTAGCTATCGCACGTTCTTTAAATGAGTTTCACCGATTTTATCATCAGGGGTCTAAACCAGTAGCAGTCAATGGGAGAGAGAAATGAGCGTATCCTTACCGGAATCTTTGGAAAGAAATTCTTTTTACAAACAAAGATGCCGAGTGGTTTTTGTGAGAAGTAGACAGTAGTACAAAGCCTCCTGATAGGTGAGGCCCCCCTACCCTTGATGTTATTCATCATGAAAGTTTTTCTGCTCAGAAAGAGATTACCCAGGCAGCCTAATTCACCAAGACTATCGTCTATGCTAATCGGAAGACGAGATTTCTCTGGGTAGTATGGTTTCAGACATACATCTCTACCGTAAAGGATAACAGATCCTGGGAATTTTTTCTGTCAAAACAGTTGGTACAGATGGTTCTTTGCTTAACCTTTAATAATTGTATTTATTAACGTTTTGCATCAAAATGTTTTAGTGAATTTCATAAAAATCACAACTTTCGGAGAAAATCATTATACACACTGAATTACTATTCCTCATTCATATAGATTTTCACCCCCCCTTTATAAAGAGGGCCTCTATGATTTCTGCGGCGTTCCCTGAGGTGCGGGGTGCGGCGCTCGCGCGACCGCCTCATCAGCATCAGCATCCTCAATCTCTATCTCGCTCTCTCTCTCTCTCTCTCTCTCGCTCGCTCTCTCTCGCTCTCCCCCTCTCTCTATCTCTCTCGACCGCCATCATCATCATATCATCTAGCATCGCTCTCTCGCGCGCGCTCGACCTCATCCTCAGATCATCAGTCATTCAGCTCGCGCGACCATCATTCAGCAGCATCATTATATCATCATCTCTCTCGCTCTCTCTCTCGACGCCTCATCAATCAGCATCATCATCAGCTCTCTCTTCTCTCTCGTCGGACCTACATCATCATCATGCATCAGATCATCTCTCGACCGTCAGAATCAGCATCATCATCAGTCATCAGCTCTCTCTCTCTCTCGCGCTCTCTCTCTCTCTCTCGCTCTCTCCTCTCGACCTCATCACATCAGCATCATACTCATCATCATCATCATCATCATCTCTCTCTCTCTATCTCTCTCGACCTCATCATCATCATATCTCTATCTCTCTCTCTCTCTCTTCTCTCTCTCTCTCTCTCTCTCTCTCTCTCTCTCCGACCTCATTCACAGCCATATTTTTTACCATTCAAAACTATTTGCTTTTTCATTCGGAGTTTTAATTCTGCTGTATTTGTTCTGCCAAAGTTGATCTCAGATTGAATTCCTTCGCATTATGTACGGTAAAATTAGTGTATACTTCGAAAACAACTGCATTACTAGAGCATATAATCACGTGTGTGATTAAATAATTGATTATTTTCTTCCTCTCTATATTTATTCAATCCACTCGTGTTTCCTTCTCCCGAAGAAAGCCTAATAAAGGGGTTTGGAGATTTACGAGCAAGACAATAGAATGTTAATTTTGGCTGATTGCTACCAGAGAAATTCCGAAATATCTGGCTCAGTTAGCTCTACAGGAACTGCGGCGGAATTCAGTTTGCGAGAGACATCGCGCTACAGTGCGAGAAGATGACGTCAGAAGAAACGGGATCAGCCAACTGCCTGACAGTTTCTCGTTATCTGTCGACGTCTCTTCGTAGGAATCTTTCAGATATTTAATAAAAAAAGACCTAGTATTTTTTTTCTTTTACTTTAATGTAGAATAATGTTTGCTTTTTTTTTAAAAAAAAAAGGGGGGATGTGTCTATAGGACTTTCCTTAAAGATGCAGCCAGGTGACCGATTAAAACAAGAATTCCCTGATAAAAAAAAATGAAGTTATGGTAATAATATTCGAATACAATTAAAGGAAACGTGCCCCTGCTTTATATTAACTAAACTGAACGCGAACGTTGTCTTTGTTATAGTGAAAAGGAAAGAATTATGTCCTATGTGACGTCAGCGTCATGTTCATTAATCGCCTTTTATCACAGAAATCAATGTTTAGAAAAAAATTAATTAAAAAATTTCCAATGTATTTTTTGTACTCGATCGCTGAAGCACGAAAGATCTAATGGATAATCGTGAGCGCATGAACAGAGTTTGACATGCAGAACAGTGTAAATCAAACGCATTTCGCTAACATATCTTTACTTCAGTTCTCTTGCCCCATAATCCATAGGTCGTTGGGGGCAACTCGAGAGGTGTGTCTAGGGAATTTTACAATCTGGCGGAGCCGTTACAAACACACACACACACATATATATATTACACATATATTTGTTAAAAGTTATACAGTTTTAATTTTAAATGCCTTGAAATCCAAATGCAGAACGTTAAAAGCTCAGATCGATTGCCAGCGACACGTGACCTGCAATTTGTCGGAACCAGCCAATGATTTCGACGGACACGCTGAGTTATCTCCCTTACGGCTGTATCCTAGACCGACAAGTACTGACCACCGAAATAGACTGGCGTTACCCCCCCCCCCTTTTTATTGGGAGGGAATCTCTTGGTCATTTCGATCGCTTTCTACAGAAATCTGCCAGAACAACAATAAAATAATAAATAATCGAATATGCTATATGTCTGCCAGAAAAAAAGGGTGGTGGGGGGGGGGGGAATTGCAAGATTAATTTAATTTAGAGCGGGGAGAAAACTTATCTTAAAACGATATCCGCGTAATCGGTACAACGAAAGAGAAAGAGTTCGCCGACATTATTACATTAGCCGGGGAGACGAGTCTATGTAGGATATTAACAATAGCGATGACGTTGAGATAACACAATCTGATTCCAACGTTTAGAGGCTGGTCACACAAATGGAAAATGCCATCAGACAGGTTGGAATGCATTACCCATGTAGGCTAGACGGTGATTCAATAGCCATAGTAGCGGTTTGGTGATTACAACAGATAAAAAGCCCAAACAGAGTAGGAGCGTGTCTCTCAAATCCATTGGTGTCTCAGGCCTGCTAAACTACTCTGTGCTGCTGTATGCGCTGCTGGACAATCTTTAGAATGTGCAGCTCATAGATGGAGCCCATGCTATGTTGAGGATGTTGGCGCCTTGGAAAGACGGTTTATTGGTGTAATTGGAACCGCGCGCAATATGAACTACAGAAGAGCCCACGGTTACGTACGAGCAGATCGACGTACAGGTGCTTCTTGTGATGGTGTGATGACGTTTTTTTACAATGTTATCAGATAGGTTTCTCGATACCGGTGTCATATCAGACAACTAAAGGCTCCAAGAACATAAGACTTTTAAAACACCCTTTTTTTCTCCTTTAGAGACGTTGTTTGGCTGAGTTCCTCTTCTTTCTCTTTTTTTAAAGTGATGGCGTCGAATTGGCCTGGATTTCCAGGCGCAAGCAGGCCCAAGAATCGCTAACGGTAGACTGCACGCCCCATTCTTTTGACGTCGGTAGCTTCCTGCAATCCTCGCAGCTTTTCGCTTCTTTGTCTCTTTAAATGTCTCTCTAACTACAGCAGCGTCCCAAATTATTGGATCACCAAAAATTTTACTTTTTTAAAAAAATATGCGACGGTTACTGCAATGGTGAAGCATTTGTTCTCCAACTAATGTATACATTTGGTATTTCCAAATTTTTATCGTAGACCCCCCACCGTCCACGGCTGAAATTTACTCTTTCATGCTTGACTGAATGGTATTTATTGGTGAGTCCGCGCTTATGATCGCCACTGTGCAGAAATAAGATAGCAAGAGTAAAATATTCGAAAACTACAGTGCTCCACAAATGACTCTGACATTTATTTAAGTTTAATTGCACCACCGAGAATAACGCGAAGTTTTAACCATCTGTTTCGTTTCTGATTTATCATTTATACGTTTCCTTTGTTCGAATGCTAATCATTTAGTTAAAATTAACCTTGCTAAAATGTTATTACAGCTTTATTACTTCATACTGACGTCTCCACGAAAAATTACTGTACTAATAGGATTTGAAATTCAAACGAAACCTACAGTCGTTGACGGCAACGTCTTCTTTCTTTGTGAGGGGACGTACCCTACGATCTTGGCGAAATCCCTTACTAACTGAGAGTCACTGAAGTTCTGTGTCACGTGACACTCGCTGGACTTCACACGATGATTACCAGTAAATCTGAAGAGGTATTTCTTCGACTAGCGATACTCGGCTCCTGTCACGTGGGTTGCATCTCTACTGAGTTTCCGTACCAGGTCCCTAATACATTACGTCACGCACGCGAAGAAATGATCTACCACTGCTGGGATGTTTAGGTTTACCGGAAATTCACTTTTAAAAAAAATTTCAGATTGTTGTTGTCTATGCGGCGACGGTTTTCGACAAAAGAATTCTCGCCACGACGTCTTTAATGGCGAAGTGAACTTGTCTATCAAAAGCTTAGCCCTACGCTTGTGGCGCCACCTGCATCTCTCCATGCGAGCATCTTTCGACCACCCGATGGAGGACGCGGCTGACGACGGGACAACCCGGTTCCGTGTATCGCTCCGCAGTGCGTCGAGCCTCCGTTCACTTCCGGTGCCATTCTTCATCTCCGACGTTCGACGTTAAAACGGGGCGGATTAAGGTGGGGGGGAACCCTCGAGATAAACAGACTCTTCGGCGTTCCCCAGTCTCCATCTTCTTCTTCCGCTTCGCCGCGTTTCTGTAACTCGCCTTTAGGCATAATTAAACACACACACAGAGGTGTTTGTCAGGTCAGGTAAGACGCGGAGAAGACGCCATTAGTCGACGACTTCCGCCACCGAGATCGAGAGAACTAATTTAACGGAGGCGGAAGGATATATAAAAAAAAAAAACAACAACAACAAAAACCCCGACTCCGAGCGCCGTGCAGAGAATTCATAAGTCTAAATGAACAGCGAAAGGTGGTGTGTGTGTGTGTGGATGGATGTGGGATTTATAACGATGTCCCCGAGGCTTTCGTAGCATTTAATTATCGCACTTGCTACAAAAACTCTTTTTTTCCATTTGTTATAAAAAATTTAATATTATAAACTTCTCGTGAATCGGTCTGGATTCAAGCCCCTCTTCTCTCGAGGTCGCTGGTCTGAGCTTCTGCCAGCTGCCCACGGTAATAAGTTCTGAAAAATGTCAATCCAATTTATTAAGGACACGGGATTTAAAATCATCAATTTCAGGATTCATCAATGAGAGGTTTAAAGAAGTAAAGAAAAAAAAATATATATATATATATTATATTGTTCTTTATACAATGGCTGCCATAATTGTGGAACCTTCACCGAAATACTCTAGACGTCGTGTTCCTCGCTTTTGTAGTTAATTAGATGGATATAAGTATAAACCTGACAGAGAATCGAATATATAAAGGTTTTATTTACACACGTGAACCTCTTCCTGGGGGGGGCCGAAATTACCGACTAACTCCTAAATAATTGCGATGTTTCTAGTGTACTTGTAGATCTGAGAGAAATAACCAGATCGGAGCCCATGGATATCTAAACGATTTTTAAATTGACTTTATTTAGTTGAAAATATATTTGTTTCTTAAAATCGGAAATGGAAAGAAGCCCCCGTCAGGCAGGTAGAGAGACTACAAGTGGGGCCGTGCGCCTCACCGGACGGGTGTACGTACGGCCGGCGTCGAAGGCTAAAGACGGCTTTTCTCCAAGTAACAGGAACCCCAAAGAGACTTCTCCCTGGCGACATTTCTTGAGGAAATCGTTTTAATGATCCGCCGTTTTCCGGAGAGCCTTCATTGATGGCGAACCGTGACACAGTGGGATGAAGTTTACTCAACGAAAGACAAAACTCACGAGTAAATAGCTTGCTTCAGGTGTACTGTCCATCTCGACTTAAATAACCATATATATATATATAAACGGAAGAAGATAAGTGAACGAAAATCACGCCGGTGTCTGCAAACCTTAAGCAACTTATTACACCTTTCGGTAGATTTCTTTAATTACATTTCAGCTACACGTATCTTGACAGCAGCGACAGGTAGCGGTCGCTGTACGTCTACTTTGTGGCTTTCTTAACTAATAAGTTCTTCTGTGGAATCACCTGTGCTTTGTTATCCGGCTTCTTAAAAGAAATACAAAAGTGCATTAATAAACAGATTTATTTTACTCACTAACCAACCCCCCCCCCTCGCAAATAACTCACCTATATCGTTAATTCTAAGGTAAACTTTCGATAACGTTTAAATACGTGTAGCTCTTCTGTCAAGAAGGCAACAAACGTCTCTCTTTGGACTATAACAGTGCATAGAGTTACGTCATAGGTGTGCATAGTACTGCACGGTGTGTCGGGCTTTACATTTTTACACAATGTCCTATCAGTCATTCGTCGCATCTGTGCATAAAGTTGCGTTTTTCTGGCATTGTTGTTTATGACTCTCTGTGTACCCTTTCATCGCGTCATAGTTGTGTGCAACGCGCGCGGAATCCTCGTCGGTTCTGAGTCCACACACACACCCACCACCCCACTGTTCTATCTACTTCAGCATCGAGAGAAGAAGACCTTAAACACGAAAGGGCAAATATTTCGTGTAGCTGGCTGCGAGGAGCCGTATCTCTTCCTTCCGGGCGGGCGAGCTGCGATTTCGGATGGAGTCGTCCCCCCCCCTACCTTCTTCCTCCTCCGCTGACACACCGCCGCCAACCCAAATCACCCATTAAGCCAATGTCTTCTTCTCCGTGTTCGGACGCGTCTGCATCCCTGAACAGTAAAACTGGCAGAAAATCAAACGTATGAACTAAATATGTATACAAACCGTTCGCACCCTCCCACCAAATGGATGGATAAAATAAAAAAATAAAAAAAAAAAATTAAAATAAAAAAAATTCATGGCAAAACATCACTTACTTTTATTCATTAAATCAGTCTCCTTTATGCAGTGCAGGAGACTCGGAGGCTGGCAGCGCTCCGCCAGATATATAATTAATGCGCCGTCGGGGTGTTCGTATGTCTAAGTTAATTTATCTGGGTTCGTCACTTCACGTTTTCTACAGACCCTCTTATCGTGCCGAACGGGATCCGTGAAAAGCCGCAGTGTGGCCGAAGTACGACACGATGTAGCGAAACCACGTCGAACGATACTCATCGAAAGCCGAATTATTCAGCGTCGATTCTTCAGGGCTCCGTCGTGACACATCACGCAGCATGGCATGGCGGACCGGCGAAACACCTCGGCGCTCGGATGGGGTTAGTCGGAGATGGACTTTGAAAACTCTATATCCAGTACATGTATCTCCCAAGTATTTCTGCGCTTGTTCATTAATCTTCCACGGCAGAACCGCGGCGTCCAGAGATCCCAAATTTTGGGGGTGTGTGTAGGTACTTCAGAATCTGGGCGAGGTTTTAAGGTACCATACGTTGGTGCAAATCAATATTTTCCCGTGCAGCGCTGGGCCGGGTACCCCAGATAGAATTTGAATATTGTAATTTATACTTTTCCTTAGATATTTTGCTTAATTTAAACAAATGGGGCTAATATTAACCATAAAATAATAAGAAGACAGTGTGACAACACAATGTAAACGTTTGCGACTTATTAACGAATCAAATGGCGTAAACGCGCACTTATCCTTGCACATTTTTTAAATCTATCCTCGCGTCGAGGAACTCTTAGCAGCAGAATTTCCTGTTGCCACCTAGCGGATCGTTTAAGTAACTAGCGTTCTCGTGAAGGTGGCGCCGAAGTCTCACAACCGCAAGCGTGACATCTGGATGCAGTGTTATTTATTTATTTATTTATTTTGTTATTTGTTTAAAACGTCCAGAGTTTAAGAAAAGTTAGCTTCCGCGATGTTGTAGGTAAAACCGGAAGCCACCCCCGCCCCTCCACAATCTTGAATACTCCCGGCATGCAGTGCGGCGCACCAGATCAGCTGGTCTCGGCCACACCACTTTGGTCGTCTTCTCGAACAAAGAGCAAGAACGGTAACTCGCCGCTCACTCGATTGGAAACGCGTCGGTCAGCTGCTGGTCGACCCGACCGAATTATCGTTTAAAGTCGAGCTTCAACACACACACACAAATATAATAAATTCTAATTTTATAAGACATCTGGTATCCATCCTTCATGCCAACAATGTGGTCGGAAATAACATATTTCAAAAATTTCAAACAGAAAAGAAGGTTTTTTTTTTAAAAGTCGTAAACCCTGACAATCTGACTGCGTTGATTTCTCTCACCCACCCTTCTTCTTTTTCTGTAGAAATAATTTTCGAGTTAGAATA
>JACATO010000176.1:0-13082 GCA_018389105.1 Nautilus pompilius | reverse complement strand
TACTTCAATTTATTAACAGGATAAAAGAGAAAACAAAAAAGACCAGTGTACGGTACAAAAAAGAAGAGGTATTAAGAACAAGATCAAAAAACGAAAAGTAACAATTGAACTCCATTACCTAGAAAAACTGAATTAAAAATTAAATAAATGATAGAATACAACAAATTTTTACTTTAAAGAATGAGAAATTTTTTAATTTTACAAACAAAAAAACAATATGTGTGAAGAAAAAATATAGAGAACAAAAATTGATTTTCAAAACAGGAAGAGAATCGGAATTATTTATATTTTTACAACTAAAGATCATTGATTCATAATCTATAGATAGAAAGTATTTATTGCTGAACAGAGAGAATTAATCATGAAAACATTTTCTGGAAATTTTTACCAAAAGTGATTCACATTTAGGGTGTTTGGATGTCCGATTATCGAACTTTCGAAAATCTTTAGTAAACTCGAATCAACGATAGCAGTCGTCCAATATATATCCGAAGATATTGTTCTATACTCTGAAGATCAAATAGAGAAGCAAGTAATTCGAGTTATTATTGAAAATTAGATATAAATAAGAGATTGATGCTAAAATCAATTCCGTGCAAATATAATATCGGAATGGAAATTGACCTTCCAATTGTTTTCTCACATGAATTGAAGAATTATATGTGCATTGTATTCACATGAGATTGGTGAAATTAAATCATGAATGTTTCTTGAAAGAATTCCTGCTGTTCTTTCTGAAATAATAACCATTTCTTTCCAGAAGGAATGTGATGCAGAAACCGTGGATTTGATTTCGTCACTATTGATATTCTACAGTGCAGACAAGGAGAGGAAAAAAAGTAGTGTACAGATTGTCTTCGTGGCGCAATGGGTTAGCGCGTTCGGCTGTTAACCGAAAGGTTGGTGGTTCGAATCCACCCGAAGACGATATTAATCTTTCGTACAAATAGTTTATTCCATTAAAATATGTATTTCAAAGCGAAATCTCGCTTGGTTATGATAATGTCAAGCTTCAAATGCTTGTTCATTCTCGAAGTTCTGTATGCTCTACAGGGCTAAATGTTTTGGTTGTACTTTTTACAACTAAAGATCATTGATTCATAATCTATAGATAGAAAGTATTTATTGCTGAACGGGAGAATTAATCATGAAAGCTTTTTCTGGAAATTTTTACCAAAAGTGATTCACATTTAGGGTGTTTGGATGTCCGATTATCGAACTTTCGAAAATCTTTAGTAAACTCGAATCAACGATAGCAGTCGTCCAATATATATCCGAAGATATTGTTCTATACTCTGAAGATCAAATAGAGAAGCAAGTAATTCGAGTTATTTTGAAAATTAGATATAAATAAGAGATTGATGCTAAAATCAATTCCGTGCAAATACATATCGGAATGGAAATTGACCTTCCAATTGTTTTCTCACATGAATTGAAGAATTATATGTGCATTGTATTCACATGAGATTGGTGAAATTAAATCATGAATGTTTCTTGAAAGAATTCCTGCTGTTCTTTCTGAAATAATAACCATTTCTTTCCAGAAGGAATGTGATGCAGAAACCGTGGATTGGATTTCGTCACTATTGATATTCTACAGTGCAGACAAGAGAGGAGGAAAAACGTAGTGTACAGATTGTCTTCGTGGCGCAATGGGTTAGCGCGTTCGGCTGTTAACCGAAAGGTTGGTGGGTTCGAATCCACCCGAAGACGATATTAATCTTTCGTACAAATAGTTTATTCCATTAAAATATGTATTTCAAAGCGAAATCTCGCTTGTATTATGATAATGTCAAGCTTCAAATGCTTGTTCATTCTCGAAGTTCTGTATTCTCTACAGGGCTAAATGTTTTGGTTGTACTTTTTACAACTAAAGATCATTGATTCATAATCTATAGATAGAAAGTATTTATTGCTGAAAAGGAGAATTAATCAGGAATACTTTTTCTGGAAATTTTTACCAAAAGTGATTCACATTTAGGGTGTTTGGATGTCCGATTATCGAACTTTCGAAAATCTTTAGTAAACTCGAATCAACGATAGCAGTCGTCCAATATATATCCGATGATCTTGTTCTATACTTTGAAGATCAAATAGAGAAGCAAGTAATTCGAGTTATTTTGAAAATTAGATATAAATAAGTGATTGATGCTAAAATCAATTCCGTGCAAATACATATCGGAATGGAAATTGTCCTTCCAATTGTTTTCTCACATGAATTGAAGAATTATATGTGCATTGTATTCACATGAGATTGGTGAAATTAAATCATGAATGTTTCTGGAAAGAATTGCTGCTGTTCTTTCTGAAATAATAACCATTTCTTTCCAGAAGGAATGTGATGCAGAAACCGTGGATTTGATTTCTTCACTATTGATATTCTACAGTGCAGACAAGGAGAGAAAAAACGTAGTGTACAGATTGTCTTCGTGGCGCAATGGGTTAGCGCGTTCGGCTGTTAACCGAAAGGTTGGTGGTTCGAATCCACCCGAAGACGATATTAATCTTTCGTACAAATAGTTAATTCCATTAAAATATGTGGTTCGAAGCGAAATCTCGCTTGGTTATGATAATGTCAAGCTTCAAATGCTTGTTCATTCTCGAAGTTCTGTATCCTCTACAGGGCTAAATGTTTTGGTTGTACTTTTTACAACTAAAGATCATTGATTCATAATCTATAGATAGAAAGTATTTATTGCTGAAAAGGAGAATTAATCAGGAATACTTTTTCTGGAAATTTTTACCAAAAGTGATTCACATTTAGGGTGTTTGGATGTCCGATTATCGAACTTTCGAAAATCTTTAGTAAACTCGAATCAACGATAGCAGTCGTCCAATATATATCCGATGATCTTGTTCTATACTTTGAAGATCAAATAGAGAAGCAAGTAATTCGAGTTATTGTTGAAAATTAGATATAAATAAGTGATTGATGCTAAAATCAATTCCGTGTAAATAATATCGGAATGGAAATTGACCTTCCAATTGTTTTCTCACATGAATTGAAGAATTATATGTGCATTGTATTCACATGAGATTGGTGAAATTAAATCATGAATGTTTCTGGAAAGAATTGCTGCTGTTCTTTCTGAAATAATAACCATTTCTTTCCAGAAGGAATGTGATGCAGAAACGTGGATTGGATTTGATTCGTCACTATTGATATTCTACAGTGCAGACAAGGAGAGGAAAAACGTAGTGTACAGATTGTCTTCGTGGCGCAATGGGTTAGCGCGTTCGGCTGTTAACCGAAAGGTTGGTGGTTCGAATCCACCCGAAGACGATATTAATCTTTCGTACAAATAGTTTATTCCATTAAAATATGTATTTCAAAGCGAAATCTCGCTTGGTTATGATAATGTCAAGCTTCAAATGCTTGTTCATTCTCGAAGTTCTGTATGCTCTACAGGGCTAAATTTTTTTGTTGTACTTTTTACAACTAAAGATCATTGATTCATAATCTATAGATAGAAAGTATTTATTGCTGAAAGGGAGAATTAATCATGAAAACATTTTCTGGAAATTTTTACCAAAAGTGATTCACATTTAGGGTGTTTGGATGTCCGATTATCGAACTTTCGAAAATCTTTAGTAAACTCGAATCAACGATAGCAGTCGTCCAATATATATCCGATGATATTGTTCTATACTCTGAAGATCAAATAGAGAAGCAAGTAATTCGAGTTATTGTTGAAAATTAGATATAAATAAGTGATTGATGCTAAAATCAATTCCGTGCAAATACATATCGGAATGGAAATTGACCTTCCAATTGTTTTCTCACATGAATTGAAGAATTATATGTGCATTGTATTCACATGAGATTGGTGAAATTAAATCATGAATGTTTCTGGAAAGAATTGCTGCTGTTCTTTCTGAAATAATAACCATTTCTTTCCAGAAGGAATGTGATGCAGCAGAACCGTGGATTGGATTTCGTCACTATTGATATTCTACAGTGCAGACAAGGAGAGAAAAAACGTAGTGTACAGATTGTCTTCGTGGCGCAATGGGTTAGCGCGTTCGGCTGTTAACCGAAAGGTTGGTGGTTCGAATCCACCCGAAGACGATATTAATATTTCGTACAAATAGTTAATTCCATTAAAATATGTATTTCAAAGCGAAATCTCGCTTGGTTATGATAATGTCAAGCTTCAAATGCTTGTTTATTCTCGAAGTTCTGTATCCTCTACAGGTCTAAATGTTTTGGTTGTACTTTTTACAACTAAAGATCATTGATTCATAATCTATAGATAGAAAGTATTTATTGCTGAAAGGGAGAATTAATCATGAAAACATTTTCTGGAAATTTTTACCAAAAGTGATTCACATTTAGGGTGTTTGGATGTCCGATTATCGAACTTTCGAAAATCTTTAGTAAACTCGAATCAACGATAGCAGTCGTCCAATATATATCCGATGATATTGTTCTATACTCTGAAGATCAAATAGAGAAGCAAGTAATTCGAGTTATTATTGAAAATTAGATATAAATAAGAGATTGATGCTAAAATCAATTCCGTGCAAATACATATCGGAATGGAAATTGACCTTCCAATTGTTTTCTCACATGAATTGAAGAATTATATGTGCATTGTATTCACATGAGATTGGTGAAATGAAATCATGAATTGAAAACAGAAAGTTTCTGGAAAGAAATCATGCTGTTCTTTTTGAAAAAATAACCCTTTCTTTCTAGAAAGAATGTGATGCAGAAGCCGTGGATTGGATTTCGTCACTATTGATATTCTACAGTGCAGACAAGGAGAGGAAAAACGTAGTGTACAGATTGTCTTCGTGGCGCAATGGGTTAGCGCGTTCGGCTGTTAACCGAAAGGTTGGTGGTTCGAATCCACCCGAAGACGATATTAATCTTTCGTACAAAATAGTTATTCCATTAAAATATGTATTTCAAAGCGAAATCTCGCTTGATTATGATCAATTCAAACTTCAAATGCTTGTTCATTCTCGAAGTTCTGTATTCTACAGGACTAAATGTTTTGGTTGTACTTTTTACAACTAAAGATCATTGATTCATAATCTATAGATAGAAAGTATTTATTGCTGAAAAGGAAGAATTAATCATGAATATTTTCTGGAAATTTTTACCAAAAGTGATTCACATTTAGGGTGTTTGGATGTCCGATTATCGAACTTTCGAAAATCTTTAGTAAACTCGAATCAACGATAGCAGTCGTCCAATATATATCCGAAGATATTGTTCTATACTCTGAAGATCAAATAGAGAAGCAAGTAATTCGAGTTATTATTGAAAATTAGATATAAATAAGTGATTGATGCTAAAATCAATTCCGTGCAAATACATATCGGAATGGAAATTGACCTTCCAATTTTTCTCACATGAATTGAAGAATTATATGTGCATTGTATTCACATGAGATTGGTGAAATTAAATCATGAATGTTTCTTGAAAGAATTCCTGCTGTTCTTTCTGAAATAATAACCATTTCTTTCCAGAAGGAATGTGATGCAGAAACCGTGGATTGGATTTCGTCACTATTGATATTCTACAGTGCAGACAAGGAGAGGAAAAACGTAGTGTACAGATTGTCTTCGTGGCGCAATGGGTTAGCGCGTTCGGCTGTTAACCGAAAGGTTGGTGGTTCGAATCCACCCGAAGACGATATTAATCTTTCGTACAAATAGTTTATTCCATTAAAATATGTTTCAAAGCGAAATCTCGCTTGTTATGTCAATGTCAAACTTCAAATGCTTGTTCATTCTCGAAGTTCTGTATTCTCTACAGGGCTAAATGTTTTGGTTGTACTTTTTACAACTAAAGATCATTGATTCATAATCTATAGATAGAAAGTATTTATTGCTGAAAAGAAGAATTAATCATGAAAACATTTTCTGGAAATTTTTACCAAAAGTGATTCACATTTAGGGTGTTTGGATGTCCGATTATCGAACTTTCGAAAATCTTTAGTAAACTCGAATCAACGATAGCAGTCGTCCAATATATATCCGAAGATATTGTTCTATACTCTGAAGATCAAATAGAGAAGCAAGTAATTCGAGTTATTGTTGAAAATTAGATATAAATAAGTGATTGATGCTAAAATCAATTCCGTGCAAATACATATCGGAATGGAAATTGACCTTCCAATTGTTTTCTCACATGAATTGAAGAATTATATGTGCATTGTATTCACATGAGATTGGTGAAATTAAATCATGAATGTTTCTGGAAAGAATTGCTGCTGTTCTTTCTGAAATAATAACCATTTCTTTCCAGAAGGAATGTGATGCAGAAACCGTGGATTTGATTTCTTCACTATTGATATTCTACAGTGCAGACAAGGAGAGGAAAAACGTAGTGTACAGATTGTCTTCGTGGCGCAATGGGTTAGCGCGTTCGGCTGTTAACCGAAAGGTTGGTGGTTCGAATCCACCCGAAGACGATATTAATCTTTCGTACAAATAGTTTATTCCATTAAAATATGTATTTCAAAGCGAAATCTCGCTTGGTTATGTCAATTCAAGCTTCAAATGCTTGTTCATTCTCGAAGTTCTGTATTCTCTACAGGACTAAATGTTTGGTTGTACTTTTTACAACTAAAGATCATTGATTCATAATCTATAGATAGAAAGTATTTATTGCTGAAAAGGGAGAATTAATCAGGAATACTTTTCTGGAAATTTTTACCAAAAGTGATTCACATTTAGGGTGTTTGGATGTCCGATTATCGAACTTTCGAAAATCTTTAGTAAACTCGAATCAACGATAGCAGTCGTCCAATATATATCCGAAGATATTGTTCTATACTCTGAAGATCAAATAGAGAAGCAAGTAATTCGAGTTATTATTGAAAATTAGATATAAATAAGATGTTGATGCTAAAATCAATTCCGTGCAAATACATATCGGAATGGAAATTGACCTTCCAATTGTTTTCTCACATGAATTGAAGAATTATATGTGCATTGTATTCACATGAGATTGGTGAAATTAAATCATGAATGTTTCTTGAAAGAATTCCTGCTGTTCTTTCTGAAATAATAACCATTTCTTTCCAGAAGGAATGTGATGCAGAAACCGTGGATTGGATTTCGTCACTATTGATATTCTACAGTGAAGACAAGGAGAGGAAAAACGTAGTGTACAGATTGTCTTCGTGGCGCAATGGGTTAGCGCGTTCGGCTGTTAACCGAAAGGTTGGTGGTTCGAATCCACCCGAAGACGATATTAATCTTTCGTACAAATAGTTTATTCCATTAAAATATGTATTTCAAAGCGAAATCTCGCTTGGTTATGTTAATGTCAAGCTTCAAATGCTTGTTCTTTTTCGAAGTTCTGTATTCTCTACAGGACTAAATGTTTTGGTTGTACTTTTTACAACTAAAGATCATTGATTCATAATCTATAGATAGAAAGTATTTATTGCTGAAAAGAAGAATTAATCATGAATACTTTTTCTGGAAATTTTTACCAAAACTGATTCACATTTAGGGTGTTTGGATGTCCGATTATCGAACTTTCGAAAATCTTTAGTAAACTCGAATCAACGATAGCAGTCGTCCAATATATATCCGAAGATATTGTTCTATACTCTGAAGATCAAATAGAGAGAAGCAAGTAATTCGAGTTATTATTGAAAATTAGATATAAATAAGAGATTGATGCTAAAATCAATTCCGTGCAAATACATATCGGAATGGAAATTGACCTTCCAATTGTTTTCTCACATGAATGAAGAATTATATGTGCATTGTATTCACATGAGATTGGTGTGAAATTAAATCATGAATGTTTCTGGAAAGAATTGCTGCTGTTCTTTTGAAATAATAACCATTTCTTTCCAGAAGGAATGTGATGCAGAAAACCGTGGATTGGATTTCGTCACTATTGATATTCTACAGTGCAGACAAGGAGAGGAAAAACGTAGTGTACAGATTGTCTTCGTGGCGCAATGGGTTAGCGCGTTCGGCTGTTAACCGAAAGGTTGGTGGTTCGAATCCACCCGAAGACGATATTAATCTTTCGTACAAATAGTTTATTCCATTAAAAATATGTATTTCAAAGCGAAATCTCGCTTGGTTATGTCAATTCAAACTTCAAATGCTTGTTCATTCTCGAAGTTCTGTATTCTCTACAGGACTAAATGTTTGGTTGTACTTTTTACAACTAAAGATCATTGATTCATAATCTATAGATAGAAAGTATTTATTGCTGAAAAGAAGAATTAATCATGAATACTTTTCTGGAAATTTTTACCAAAAGTGATTCACATTTAGGGTGTTTGGATGTCCGATTATCGAACTTTCGAAAATCTTTAGTAAACTCGAATCAACGATAGCAGTCGTCCAATATATATCCGAAGATATTGTTCTATACTCTGAAGATCAAATAGAGAAGCAAGTAATTCGAGTTATTATTGAAAATTAGATATAAATAAGATGTTGATGCTAAAATCAATTCCGTGCAAATACATATCGGAATGGAAATTGACCTTCCAATTGTTTTCTCACATGAATTGAAGAATTATATGTGCATTGTATTCACATGAGATTGGTGAAATTAAATCATGAATGTTTCTGAAAGAATTCCTGCTGTTCTTTCTGAAATAATAACCATTTCTTTCCAGAAGGAATGTGATGCAGAAACCGTGGATTGGATTTCGTCACTATTGATATTCTACAGTGCAGACAAGGAGAGGAAAAACGTAGTGTACAGATTGTCTTCGTGGCGCAATGGGTTAGCGCGTTCGGCTGTTAACCGAAAGGTTGGTGGTTCGAATCCACCCGAAGACGATATTAATCTTTCGTACAAATAGTTTATTCCATTAAATATATTATTTCAAAGCGAAATCTCGCTTGATTATGTAATTTCAAACTTCAAATGCTTGTTCATTCTCGAAGTTCTGTATTCTCTACAGGGCTAAATGTTTTGGTTGTACTTTTTACAACTAAAGATCATTGATTCATAATCTATAGATAGAAAGTATTTATTGCTGAAAAGAAGAATTAATCATGAATACTTTTTCTGGAAATTTTTACCAAAAGTGATTCACATTTAGGGTGTTTGGATGTCCGATTATCGAACTTTCGAAAATCTTTAGTAAACTCGAATCAACGATAGCAGTCGTCCAATATATCCGAAGATATTGTTCTATACTCTGAAGATCAAATAGAGAAGCAAGTAATTCGAGTTATTATTGAAAATTAGATATAAATAAGATGATTGATGCTAAAATCAATTCCGTGCAAATACATATCGGAATGGAAATTGACCTTCCAATTGTTTTCTCACATGAATTGAAGAATTATATGTGCATTGTATTCACATGAGATTGGTGAAATTAAATCATGAATGTTTCTTGAAAGAATCCTGCTGTTCTTTCTGAAATAATAACCATTTCTTTCCAGAAGGAATGTGATGCAGAAACCGTGGATTGGATTTCGTCACTATTGATATTCTACAGTGCAGACAAGGAGAGGAAAAACGTAGTGTACAGATTGTCTTCGTGGCGCAATGGGTTAGCGCGTTCGGCTGTTAACCGAAAGGTTGGTGGTTCGAATCCACCCGAAGACGATATTAATCTTTCGTACAAATAGTTTATTCCATTAAAATATGTATTTCAAAGCGAAATCTCGCTTGGTTATGATAATGTCAAGCTTCAATGCTTGTTCTTTTCGAAGTTCTGTATTCTCTACAGGACTAAATGTTTTGTTGTACTTTTTACAACTAAAGATCATTGATTCATAATCTATAGATAGAAAGTATTTATTGCTGAAAAGAAGAATTAATCATGAATACTTTTTCTGGAAATTTTTACCAAAACTGATTCACATTTAGGGTGTTTGGATGTCCGATTATCGAACTTTCGAAAATCTTTAGTAAACTCGAATCAACGATAGCAGTCGTCCAATATATATCCGAAGATATTGTTCTATACTCTGAAGATCAAATAGAGAAGCAAGTAATTCGAGTTATTATTGAAAATTAGATATAAATAAGATGTTGATGCTAAAATCAATTCCGTGCAAATACATATCGGAATGGAAATTGACCTTCCAATTGCTTTCTCACATGAATTGAAGAATTATATGTGCATTGTATTCACATGAGATTGGTGAAATTAAATCATGAATGTTTTGAAAGAATTCTGCTGTTCTTTCTGAAATAATAACCATTTCTTTCCAGAAGGAATGTGATGCAGAAACCGTGGATTGGATTTCGTCACTATTGATATTCTACAGTGCAGACAAGGAGAGGAAAAACGTAGTGTACAGATTGTCTTCGTGGCGCAATGGGTTAGCGCGTTCGGCTGTTAACCGAAAGGTTGGTGGTTCGAATCCACCCGAAGACGATATATTAATCTTTCGTACAAATAGTTTATTCCATTAAAATATGTATTTCAAAGCGAAATCTCGCTTGGTTATGATAATGTCAAGCTTCAAATGCTTGTTCTTCTCGAAGTTCTGTATTCTCTACAGGGACTAAATGTTTTGGTTGTACTTTTTACAACTAAAGATCATTGATTAATCTATAGATAGAAAGTATTTATTGCTGAAAGGAGAATTAATCATGAATATTTTTCTGGAAATTTTTACCAAAATGATTCACATTTAGGGTGTTTGGATGTCCGATTATCGAACTTTCGAAAATCTTTAGTAAACTCGAATCAACGATAGCAGTCGTCCAATATATATCCGAAGATATTGTTCTATACTCTGAAGATCAAATAGAGAAGCAAGTAATTCGAGTTATTATTTTGAAAATTAGATATAAATAAGATGATTGATGCTAAAATCAATTCCGTGCAAATACATATCGGAATGGAAATTGACCTTCCAATTGCCTTCTCACATGAATTGAAGAATTATATGTGCATTGTATTCACATGAGATTGGTGTGAAATAATCATGAATGTTTCTTGAAAGAATTCATGCTGTTCTTTTGAAATAATAACCATTTCTTTCCAGAAGGAATGTGATGCAGAAGAAACCGTGGATTGGATTTCGTCACTATTGATATTCTACAGTGCAGACAAGGAGAGGAAAAAAGTAGTGTACAGATTGTCTTCGTGGCGCAATGGGTTAGCGCGTTTCGGCTGTTAACCGAAAGGTTGGTGGTTCGAATCCACCCGAAGACGATATTAATCTTTCGTACAAATAGTTTATTCCATTAAAATATGTATTTCAAAGCGAAATCTCGCTTGATTATGTCAATTTCAAACTTCAAATGCTTGTTCATTCTCGAAGTTCTGTATTCTCTACAGGACTAAATGTTTTGGTTGTACTTTTTACAACTAAAGATCATTGATTCATAATCTATAGATAGAAAGTATTTATTGCTGAAAAGGAGAATTAATCATGAAAACCTTTTCTGGAAATTTTTACCAAAAGTGATTCACATTTAGGGTGTTTGGATGTCCGATTATCGAACTTTCGAAAAATTTAGTAAACTCGAATCAACGATAGCAGTCGTCCAATATATCCGAAGATATTGTTCTATACTCTGAAGATCAAATAGAGAAGCAAGTAATTCGAGTTATTTTTGAAAATTAGATATAAATAAGAGATTGATGCTAAAATCAATTCCGTGCAAATACATATCGGAATGGAAATTGACCTTCCAATTGCCTTCTCACATGAATTGAAGAATTATATGTGCATTGTATTCATATGAGATTGGTGAAATTAAATCATGAATGTTTCTTGAAAGAATTCCTGCTGTTCTTTCTGAAATAATAACCATTTCTTTCCAGAAGGAATGTGATGCAGAAACCGTGGATTGGATTTCGTCACTATTGATATTCTACAGTGCAGACAAGGAGTGGAAAAACGTAGTGTACTGATTGTCTTCGTGGCGCAATGGGTTAGCGCGTTCGGCTGTTAACCGAAAGGTTGGTGGTTCGAATCCACCCGAAGACGATATTAATTTTCGTACAAATAGTTAATTCCATTAAAATATGTGGTTCAAAGCGAAATCTCGCTTGGATATGATAATAACGAGTTTTCAAGTGCTTCTTCATTGTCGGAATTCTGTATCCTCTACAGGGCTAAATGTTTTGGTTGTACTTTTTACAACTAAAGATCATTGATTCAATCTCTATAGATAGAAAGAAAGTTTTTTGCTGAAAGGGAGAAATAAATTATGAAATCTTTTTCTGGAAATTTTTACCAAAAGTGATTCACATTTAAGGTGTTTGGATGTCCGATTATCGAACTTTCGAAAATCTTTAGTAAACTCGAATCAACGATAGCAGTCGTCCAATATATATCCGATGATATTGTTCTATACTCTGAAGATCAAATAGAGAAGCAAGTAATTCGAGTTATTATTGAAAATTAGATATAAATAAGAGATTGATGCTAAAATCAATTCCGTGCAAATACATATCGGAAAGGAAATTGACCTTCCAATTGTTTTCTCACATGAATTGAAGAATTATATGTGCATTGAATTCAAATGAGATTGGTGAAATTAAATCATGAATGTTTCTTGAAAGAATTCCTGCTGTTCTTTCTGAAATAATAACCATTTCTTTCCAGAAGGAATGTGATGCAGAAACCGTTGATTGGATTTCGTCACTATTGATATTCTACAGTGCAGACAAGGAGAGGAAAAAAGTAGTGTACAGATTGTCTTCGTGGCGCAATGGGTTAGCGCGTTCGGCTGTTAACCGAAAGGTTGGTGGTTCGAATCCACCCGAAGACGATATTAATCTTTCGTACAAATAAGTTATTCCATTAAAATATGTATTTCAAAGCGAAATCTCGCTTGGTTATGTTAATGTCAAGCTTCAAATGCTTGTTCTTTTCGAAGTTCTGTATTCTCTACAGGGACTAAATTTTTAGTTGTACTTTTTACAACTAAAGATCATTGATTCATAATCTATAGATAGAAAAGTTTTATTGCTGAAAAGAAGAATTAATCATGAATACTTTTTCTGGGAAATTTTTACCAAAACTGATTCACATTTAGGCGTGTTTGGATTTGTCCCCGAATTATCGAACTTTCGAACATCTTTAGTAAATCGAATCTCAACGATAGCAGTCGTCCAATATATATCCGAAGAGATATTGTTCTTATTACTCTGAGATCAAATAAG
>JACATO010000175.1:32500-65588 GCA_018389105.1 Nautilus pompilius | reverse complement strand
GTTTTTGTTTTTGTTTCGCCTCCCTCCCCCATTTATTTATACAGCGGAAAATTTATATTCCGGCAACTTCTCGAGGCAGACGGCGTCCGCGCAGGGAACCTGTAGCTGTCTGGGCCCCTGGGTTACCGCTCCGTCGCGGCGGTGTTCTGAGCGACGCCTTTGTATTACCTATAAACGATGTTTGCCGTTTGCATGGAGCCGATGATTAACGTCTCTCTCGATCTGCAGCCACTTCTGTTTTGCCTTCTTTCATTTCCAGCCTTCGAAACCGGAGTTGACTGGGGTGCGTCGGGTTAGGTGGGTAAGGGTGGGGTTAGCTAGAGAAACCGGCGCCTAATATCCCCTCGCGGTCAGTCGGTGTGTTCCTGGGAATGATGGCGAGATGGTGGTGCCAACGTCCGCGTCGGGGGATGGATGTCGAGAACCGACGCGGGGGAGGGTGTGCGCGCGCGTGTGTGGTGGAAGCGGTTCGAAAAAGGGGGCGGCCTTCAGGGTTAGGTTATCGATGTAAGCCCACTTGCCCCCGTCAGCAGCAGACGGACCCCAAAAGTTCGTTTAAAATTAGTCACAAGAGTTTCCTCCATCCGTCACGTGACAAAAGTACAAAGGTTGTTGTTTTCCTAAAGAACGAGCGAATCGTATTATATAATCACGGCGACGCGCCGGGGGTAGGAGGTCATCGTGACGACGACCCCACGAATTACGATGATGATAATCCCAGTTTTCTCACCCCTGTTGTCCCCCCCAAACTTGCCCATCCTTTAAAAGTATTTTTTAAAAAAAGAAGTTTTCGGCGGAACGAAAATCTCCGACGTTCGTTCTTCCTCCTCTCTCGGTTACCACCAGCACCAGCACCAGCAGGCAGCAGCAGCAGCACATTTAGCGGACGTTGGCAGGTTCTCCCAGAAAACCGGCTCGTGTTCGCCAGATGGCGCGACGCATCCGCTCGGTTCGTGGTTATCGTCGTTGTCTCGGAAAGCGGCGGATATAATTAGCTTATATGTCGGTCTGGTTTTACATCTCTCCAGCTCTCTCTCTGCATCCATCCATCTCTCGGTCTCACGAATCCATCCATCCAGCTCTCTCTCTCTATTACTCTCTCGCGAGCCATACACACAGCGCTAGCTCGCAAGCATCCACCCAGCGAGTCGGGCGCTCTGCCATCCATCCAGACATCTCTCGCTCTCTCGCTCTCTCTCTCTCTCTCATCCATCCATCCATCTCTCTCTCTCTTCTCTCTCTTCTCTCTCTCTCTCTCTCTCTCTCCATTCCACACATCTCTCTCTCTCTCCATCCATCCATCCATCTCTCTCTCTCTCCATCCACACATCTCTCCCTCTCCATCCATCCATCCATCCATCCATCTCTCTCTCTCTCCATGCACACATCTCTCTCTCGGGGTGTGGGAGAAAGTGGAGGAAAAAGTGCTCTTCAACACCCCCTTTTTAAAATCGTGCGCCATTCTTCCCTCCTTTCCTTTATTCCAGCAGTGTGACGGTAGCTCTCGACGTGTACCTGGGGCCGAACATCATACTACACACCGGTCACCTCTGTGGCCATATATCGCCTCAGCAGCCGTTTCCGGACGGCGGCGTAGAGACAGAAGAGAAGCGCACTGGCAGTCACAGGCCCCTAGCCTCTTATCCCTGGCCGAGTCCCCGGTCCCAGAACTCCAGACGCACCCAGAGGTTTCGGTCGACTCGAATTTTTTTTTTTAGTTAAAGACAAAAGTGAAGCTGTTTATATCTATTTCATCCTCTGGAGGAGAAAAAATGAAAGGCCAGCCAAACTTACGGAAGGAAGGGGTTGGGGGGCTCGGAGCTACGGGGGGAGGGATCAAGCTGAGTTTAATATCTTTCCATTCAACGTTGAATAATTCAATTGACTACGTGCCGTGCCTCTTACCGTTTACACCCCCCCTCCATCCACTCGCAGTAATAATCGCCTGACCTCTGATATCGTGAGCCTCCCGGGTTTCCTTCTTTTCTCTCGCGATGTCGCGAACGATTCTTCTTGTTAAAGATTTGCAGTACAGAGAAGTATGGTGAGCCACTAGCGGCGTTAGAAGAAACACACACACACACAATCTAGTTAGAAAATATACTTGTGTATCTACAAACAGCACCGTCGTCGTCAGTCAGGCAGCTTCTGCTGCGGGATACCGAACTCCATCCTCTCTCGAATACCGTTGAGTTCATCATTCAGGACTGCAGAGAATTATTTTGGACTTTTTAGATATAGCGTCGTATTACGAGAACCCATCCTATCGTATCGTTGGAAAGCTTTGTCTCGTGTTAGGGCACCTGGCAGGATAGGTACACCGAGATGTACATTCGTGGGACAGGTGGCTCGGATGCTGTGGGGTGAGGGGAAATAATTATACGAATTAGTTGTAATACGGCAGATATTAATTGATGTCAGTGAGTGATGCGGCTGGAAAATGGTTCCCCCTCTTGTGTTTCTCACCGACTGGAACGTTCAGCATTTTTATTCACTCGCTCGTACTCCCGACCTGGCCGTCCCGTGGGTGGGAGATACCCGTGTGTTAGGCCTGGCAGCGCCGGTCTCATCCCGGGACGTGGGAGGAGAGCGCGTAGCTCTAACCCTGTGACACTAAGACGCCTGTTGCGAGAGAGAGAGAGAGATGAAAAGAGAGAGAGATGAAGAGAGAGAGAGTGAAGAGAGAGAGAGCGATGAAGAGAGATGTGATTAGAGAGATAGGAGAGAGATGAAGAGAGAGGAGAGTTGAAGAGAGAGCGAGAGGAGATGAAGAGAGAGGAGAAAGATGAGAGAGAGAGAGATGAAGAGAGAGGAGAGACAGATGAAGAGAGAGAGATGAAGGAGAGAGATGACCGTGACTTCGGTCCCCATCTTTTAATCTTTCGAGGACTTTTATTTTCTTGTGTGAAGCGGAACAGAAGAAGCTCTCCAGGTAACGAATGTGCACACACACACACACACACACACACACAACATTATACATATGGTGAGAGAGACAGAGACAAAGACTCCCTGTCACACGCGAGCATTAACATGGAAAATTGTATGTCTGACACCTGCTTTGTCGTGGCACCACTGCGATTCGAACCACTGGGCTGCGTCGCTTGTCGTCCGGCCGGCTGTCTGTGCCTGGACGAGCTCATGTTCCCTACACTTCTCCAAGAACAACAACTATCCTATCAAAACAACGAAACATAACTCGTTTCCTTGTTGTTGTTGTTGTTTTTTTTTAAAAAATACCTTCCTCTTCTTCATCAGCTGGGTCGGATCGACCGTACTGTTCCTGGATCGTTTCTGTGAGCAACTACTATAGCTCGCACAAAATCTACACCAAGATTTCCTGTAGCGTATTCGCAGCGGACACCTGTTTCCCCCGCTCTGCTGCCATCGACCGTGAGTCGAACCGTTCCAGCCGCACACGAGCGAAAGGAACTTGACAAGCGTCAATTGCATCTCTCTCCGTCGGAGGCGGGGTATGTACGTACGTATGTATCCTCGCCCACCGGTCACGACGTTATCGGCCCGAGCGCGGATATCGGGGCTGCCGGGGACCGGTCGACGTCCTCATTCCAGGTGGGTCACGAACACCCGACCGGTCCCAGAACGAATAATTGAGATAAAGCGCCGATTTATCGCCCAGCTGTTGTCGGCCGATTGCTGAAGAAAAATACTAGAATGAGCAAAACTAATGAGTAGACAGACAGAAGCTCTCCCTCCCCCCCCCGTAAACTATGAAATAACAGCGGTGTGTGTTTGTTTGTTTTAGGGTTTTCTCCCTTTCAGACACTCCCGCCCGCCGCCGAGTCGGAGTGCTGCCCCCCTGGCTGGGGAGACGCCCGCTAGGACGAGTCGTCTAGAGGTCTGATGCCGCCGTGTTTACTTCCCCCGTCCCCGTGATAAGTAACTGGCAGGCGGCACCCTGATCGAATATTTACCCCCTAAAATACATCTGCATCATTTGAAAACTAGAACCAATTTCGCCATAAGCTTTGATATTTTTCTTTTGGCATTTTGAAGTTTAGATATGAGGTATTCCACCACACACACCCCTCCCAGCCTTTCCCTAAGAGAGATGGAGGAGGAAGAGACGGCCTCTCTCGGAACGAGGCTTCTTCCCGCCTGGTATAACGCGCACCTGTTATGCCTGCTTTGCCAAATACATTGTCGACCGAAACTAATATGCCACCCATAACAATAATTCAGGCTTTTAAAAAAAAAATAAAAATGTAAATCTTTATTCGAAATTAAGATTCTGCGTCTATTGATCTTGCTGTCTATACTCCGTCGTAGTTGCATCTCCATAAGGAATCATTACATTAGCATTTCTAGTTGGTACATGGGCCCTTTGATATCGAGAGACAGGGCCCAGTTGGCTCGGTGTTGGAAATGCATTCTCACCTTGTAACGCAAACGATAAACACCTGACGTTTTGCTTTGAAAACGAATGTTACAACGCTGCGATATTGGCTAACATCCGGCGAAATAATAAAATGTAGATATATATATATATATATATTACGAGCCGTAATTGCTATACTTCAGTGGAGTTCAATATTTGAGCGATGTCGGAGATTCCTTAAGACCGATTGTTATTCCAAAGCTGAGGAACTATTTTAAGCGAGGGCGAAGTTTAGTCGCCTGTTCGAAAATCTGCCACCAATGTCGGGGATGTCGGTGCCCTAAAACAAACACCTTTGATTCTGTTACGACCGGTTCATGTTATATTAGGCCTTATTATTATTATTATATTATTATTATTATTATTATCTATTATTATTATATTATTGCTTTCTTCCATCTTTCTGATCCGGTGACGAGGCTGTATATGTTTTTCGCACACAGGCGGGATCACAAAATATTTATCATATAGATGATGAGTACATCCATCTTAATTTAGGTCTCCTTCATCGTGTAGAAAAGGGGTTCCCTTTGTAGCCTGATATGTTCTGTAATACAACGTACTACATACAGTATTCTGTAGCTTTGCGAATTAGGGGGGGGTCTCGCAATTCAGATTTAAATCCATGCCCTCCCGTCGTCTCTCCCTGAGTTTTATTCTTTTCCTTCCTTTAATTTTTCTTTTTCTTTATTATTTAAAAAACCTGTTGGCTTGATAAATCTAGTTAGGCTTCGTGATAGCTTTGTCGATGTAAAGACATCGTTACATGACAGATAACATCCATCTCTCCGGGCTGGCTGGCTGGTACGTATCTTCCAGAGATGGCACAGAAGCAAGTCTGTCTCTCCATCTCCTCCTCCTCTCGCACGGCTTCTGGCCCTTCACGGTGATGTGAACGCCCTGTCGGCCTGTTGTGGTACGTACGTCAGTAGCAGTAATCACGCCCCGGAGAGGGAGGAGAGAGAGAGACAGAGTCCCGAAATGTCCGGACCTCGGTCGAGGATAGAGCGATTAATGAAACAGCAGGACAGCCAGGCAGAGGTTGATGAGTACCGATGATTCCGTGTGCACACACAGGTGACGACGATTATGTGTGTGTGTGTGCGTGTACATAACCCCATATAGATATGCAATTACTAATCACCGTGTGTGATGTTTTGAGATGTTCAGATTTCCTGGAGGGACAGAAGTGGCTTCAGTGTCTGACCAGATTCTCAACAAGCGCCCACCTCGTCGTTTAGTTCTCGATTTATTACCTGTACGAGGAGGTGAACTGCGAGAATTTCGGAGATGACGGCGGCACCCAGTCCGCCGGGAAAAGGGACAGATCGCCCCCCGCACGCACACACACACAGGGAGAGACAAAAGGGTCTCACATGTATTCGGCTAGCAGCCGTCGTTGCCCATCGAGCAGTAAAAGTCCATTTGAATAAATGGTTTTATTTCCGCATAAAGGGGCTGTTCTCCGACCGAGTTCGGCGCGAATCCTTTCTGTTCCCGTTGCACGTCTGAAATAAAAGTATCACAGCCGACTTTTATAGGGGGAAATACGTTTGAATAATATAATACTTTCCTTTTTTTATTATTAGTTTTTATCGGTCTGTTTGCGGGTTTAAAAAAAAAAAAAAAAAGAGGGAAGAAGAAGAAGAAGTTCAAAGAGCGTTTGACTGGACGCTTGTGCTCCCTTTATGCGATGTTCTAAGGGGCCCTTTATTCTTCGATATAAACGGGATTGAAAAGCGAACAGTGGGGGCCTCCGTGGGGGGAACCGAAGCTCGGCGTAAATGGGTGAGAGAATGCCAAAAGAACTTGTCGGGGTTGTCGCGAGAATTCAGGTGAAAACTGAAAGTGATGGCTGGCGGACGTGAAATGGGACAGAGATCGGGGCCGATGAATATTTGGAAAACCTAAAAATAAAAAAAAAAGGGTCGGTGATACCGCGAGAGGGGGGGGGGGGGGGGAGGGAGGCAGCTATAACCGAGTTGGGGGCCCGAACGATTATTTTCTACCAGGACATAAATGGGCTTCTGTAACCCTGATTATGAGGATGGCGGAATCTGAAATGACTTCCTCTCGATGCTTTGTTGTCCTGTACGATGACCGCGGTGAGATAAACCGATAGCAAGACGGGAGAGGGGAGGAGGAAGAGAGAGAGAGGAGGAGTAGAGATGGAAGGAGGAAGGGAGCGATGAAGAGATGGAGATGGTGGAGTATATGAGAGAGAGAGAGAGAGAGATGGATGGATGGATAGAGAGAGAGAAAGATGGAGATGGATGGAGAGAGAGACAGAGATATTATATATATATGCGAGAGAGAGAGAGAGAGATGGATGGATGGATAGAGAGAGAGAAAGATGGAGATGGATGGAGAGAGAGACAGAGACATATATATGAGAGAGAGAGAGAGAAAGAGAAGAGTTATATTATATAATATAGAGAGGAGAAGTCTCAGCGGAAAGCAGATTGAAGTTGGCGGAACGAGTTCGAGTGTGAGTTGGAGGGGAGATTTTCCTAATAGACCGGATAACTGGAATTTTCCCAGAGTACAGCCAAGGCGTTCACGCACCTGACTGACTGACATCTTTGCTTTAAGGGAAACGTTGATATTCGGCGAAAAGTTTCTCGAGTTGGCCGCCAGGTGTTCCCTCTGTTTAGCGGAAAGTCTCTCGCGTGCGCCTTAGCACGTGACGAAACTCCTAGTATCCAAAAACAGAACTACACCAAAAAAAAAAAAACAAAAAATTTTTAAATCAAGCAAAGGCGAGGACAGTCATTCGGATGGCGATATGGACTATCTGCCTCTGTCCGCCTGTGCGTCTACCTTCGCCTGTAGTTCGACGACTTCGTACCGCAGAACATGAGGACGTTGCCTCATATCGAAGTACCGACAAACTTTCCCGTTTCGGGGGTTAATAACAGCTAGATAGGGGGCCCCCCTGCCTAATGATAACCTTGGTTGTGCTATTAATTCTGCAGACATCATCATCATCATCATCATCTCATCATCATCATCATTATTATTATTATTATTATTATTATATTATATTATTATTATTTATTTATTGACAAATTTATTTCTAGTGGCCTCGAATATATTCAGCGTGACCGTGCACCGGACTAATTCCTCCGTCCCCCTAACCGAACCAGTTCTCAGGTTCCCACTGGGACCCGACCAACTCTAGCAATAATCGGAGCGGTTTTCAAAATCTCCCTCCCCTCCTCCTCCTCCTCCTCCCACCAGCTGAGTTCGGTTCCGCTCCGGCTTCTTCACGAAACCGGCGGAGAACTATTACTATCTCCAAACTGAGAATTCCAAGACAATTTTATTTCTTTCCATCTTTAGTTACCCCCTTTTTTTTTTACGTGCGAGGGTGAATAATTAAAAACGGAACAAGAACACGAAAGGGAACAAAGACGAGATGATGAGAAACCCGACAGGTGGTTGATGGTTTGCGACTTTTCATTACCATCATTAGCGTTCAGAAAAAATGGTGAGAAACCACGTTATTGCTTCCCCTCCTATTTATCAGCAATCATATCGTTCACTTGTCGTCTAAGAATATATATATATGGAGAGCGGGGGGGGAAATATATATATATATATGACGTCAGGGGGAGAGAGAGAGAGAGATATGACGTCAGTAGAGAGGAGATAATCTATAGAACTAATATTTTTTACACATGGTAGCTTCGAAATTATAAATATTACGCTCGTATGCGCCAGTTCTTCTCGAATGGAATTCTTTCCCCCGAAGAGGTAACAACATCGCGATTTATTCTGATGTCATTACCCTTTGCCGTAAATCAGACCCGACCGAACCTGGCAAGCTGGCCATGCTTTTTTTGTGTGTTTTTGTCTCCCCCCCCCCACACAACTGCCGACCTTGGCGACAGGTCGGATTAAGGAGAATAATTTTACAGGGTTATCTACCATGATGTCGGGGGGGGGTGGGTGTTGGAGATTAGCTTTTTTGGGATTCTTCCCTATTCTTTGTTTGCTCGTATCGTATTATTATGATGGAATCGGGAATCTTTTCACTAACGGCCGTAGTTCAGACATTTAAAAAATGGCCGTACTCTTTCGCTTTAGGCATACAGCCCCAACTTTTCTGTGTTCTGTCCTACTCAACGACGATTACACCCTTTTTTCTTGGGGGTCCCAACCTCTAACTCTATTTGAATCCACAAGGATAAGCGTGAGGAACGCGAGCGAGGTGTGTGAGATACTGAATAGGCCGTGGTGTTATTTGACATCTAGCTTACTTCTCTTTAAGGCGAATTAAAATGGCGGCAGAAATTTACTGCGGTCCTGAAAAACAATCAAGGAGGACCTCGCCTCCATTTTAAGTTTGGAAGACCCGATGGAAATCATCGAGGTTGTTGCGGAGTATTCGAAGATGGTACGACATCCTGAAGAAGAGAAATCATTAGTATTCTCTTTCTGTATGTATCCCCGGCAGCCGGTGGTCGTTGACCCAGCAGTTTCTTGGCAGCGCTCTCTAGCGGACAGCCGTGGCACTACATTTCCTCGCCATGGTAGAGAGCGGTGAACGAGAAATTAAATGAACTGCATCTCTCCTCCTCCTCCTCCCCTCTCGAAAAAGGAGGGAAGCCTTATTCTTAGTGTGAAAACAGAAAAGGACACATTTTCAGATCTCTTCGATGGCGATCTAATTGAGATTAGAAAAGAACAGGTTGTGTGGGTGGGTAATCGCTGCTTCAACAAGGGAGGGAAATCTTGACAAGTGCTGGTAAATTAGTGCAATTATTGCCAGCACATGCTTATAATAATTTATTATACACACCTTAATTTGTGTTTATTTATGTCCAATAATTTGCATGATTTTAACACGATCAGCAATAATACGGAATTCGGGAAGAGCGACAGGCGACTGACGAGCGGAGAATTTCTTCTAGGCAACTTTATAATTATGCTTCTTCTATTAACCCTCTGCGTGCCGTATGTTTGCCCGCGTCATCGCATAATGTAACCCCACCCCCACTCCAGCCACTCATCAGACCACGTGTAAGAAACACGACCTTCGTAGTGCGCGCTCGTCTATTGGTATTAAAATGTGTAGGAGGGCAGCAGTGTGATTTATCCAGGCCGCGTCCGTCACCTGTGCGGTAAAACGCCAGGCAGATCGAATTTGATTGATGCACCTTTAATGTTCCACAGTCCCCTCCGCACCCCGCTTTCTCTGTGAAGATGCCTAAGATAGGAAGATAGGTCAGGGGGAATGGCAGTGTGGGACAGAGGCGGGTCGGAAGGACTCGTTTCCAGAGAAACTCGGTAGCCAACTTCACAACGCACGGTCACGTTCCAGATGGCCCTCTCTCTCCCTCTCTCCTCTCTCTCTCTCTCTCTCGCTCTTCGAGAAAGCTGTCATCGCTTGATTGACGTGGCTGAGGTTCAATCATCTCTGGACAAGAGCCCGCTGGCACCAAAAAGGACTCCCCCCCCCCTGATGAAAGTTTAATTTGGTTTCTCCTTTGATGGCGGCGGCAGTGTGCGTGTGTGGCACGGCGGGGTCGGGTATAGCGGCTTAGCACGATCGAAATGTATGTGGATGGGGGTGACTCTGGCCGGAAAAGGAACCCCGGGCGAATTTTCCAAAGTCAAGAGGCGTCTGAACCGAACTCGCGAGATCGATAGCGCACCTCCTCGCGGTGGTCATCAGTAACCGGCCCCTGATGGCAGCGGCCCTCTCACACGTCTCAAATCTGTCAGGTGTCCGTCCGCCCGCTGTCCCAGGGCTGGCCGGCCGATATCCTTGTATCGTATAGTTTCAGACATGGCCCGCCACCGTAGAATACGTGTATGACCCCCACCAGCGCAGCGCCCCCCCCCCCGACAAATGATCGAAGTAATGAGAGATACACCCGGCCACTTCCGGCCAGTTAGTTCCCCGTATGGAACGAGTTCTCGCGCGCGTGACGTCGCGTCGTTGGTTCTCGGCGCGAAAACGGGAACCGAAGAGACTTGGCCTGTTCCACCTGCCAGGAGTATGTTGAAGGCACGGTGTTGGGGTTAGGGAGGAGATAAGCCAATCAATCGATCCTGGCTTGCAGTGCCTCTCATAGTTGATTCTATCTTGATTATGGCCGTTTGCATCTCCTAGAATTTACTTAATTTTGCTTTTTAAAGTCGAATTATATCTGCTGAATCTGTATTCAAAACTTAACTCTTAACTTACCGAAGTGCATGCCGCTAGGTATCCTTTCACTTGATTGGGGGGGGTGGGGATGACTAGTGTTACAATTTCGGATCTAGCAAGAAAATTTCCGAAAAGTCCCAAATGTAAAAGAGGCGGGCGCTTAGAAGTGATCGTGAGTACATTTCCGAGCTGCATGGTGAGAAACCTCGTACATGGAGGTAGATCTCGTCATTGCTATTTTAGGCTAATATTCGGAACTTTTTGGCCACGGTTGTATGTACCAACTCTATTTTTCCATAGGGCCTCCCCCATATCCGTTCGTTCGTTCTCAGCGAACGTACTCTGAGTATCCAGCCGACGGAGGAGGGAATGAAACCGATGCAACTTGTAAAAAGCAAACTCGCCCTCTAGTCTGAGCTCCCAGCCTCCTCTCTCCATCTCCCCTCCTCCTCTAAGCTCTCTCTCTCTCGTCTCCCTCCAGCTCTCTCTCCCTCCTGCTCTCTCTAGTCTGAGTCTCCTCCCTCTCTACTCCCCCTCCTCGAGCTATCGAGCCTCTCCTCTCGCGCGAGATCTCTTCCTCCTCGTGATCGACTCTCGTTGCGCTCTGTTGACCTCCCCTCTCTCTCTCCCCACGCTCTCTTCCTCTCTCTCCCATCTCCCTCCTCCTCGCGAGATTTATCTCTCTCTCTCTCTCCCCCCTCTCTCTATCTCGCTCTGCTCTCTCCCTCTCCCCCTCTCTATCCCCCTCTACCTTCATCCTCTCTCCTCTCCCTCCCCTCTCTCTCTTTATCTAGCTCTCTCTCTCCCCTCTCTCTCTCTCTCCCTCCTCTCTCTCTCTCTGCTCTCCCTCCCCCCTCTCTCTCTCCCCCTTCTCTTCATCTCTCTCCCTCTCCCTCCCCCTCTCTCTCTTTATCTCTCTCTCTCTCTCCCCTCTCTCTCTCTTCTCTCTCTCTCTCTCTCGTTCTTACATCAACTGAAATAAAATAAAAGGGGCTAAATACGGAAATCTATTCGAGCAGTCATCTGGATACTGGTGACGATCGAAGCAAAGCGACTGTGTGCGTGGAATTTCAAGCGTAATCGTCCTCTGGTTTGGTCCTGTGTCGGTATTCTCGAGTCCCGATCACCTTTACGGGGTCGGCCCACACCCTCTCTTCTCTGTAAGCGCCGCTATCCCACGAAATTTAAAAAAAAAAAAAAAAAAAGGAACCCGAGTTGGTAGCAAGGAGATCGTGAGAGTTTCCGGCTATTTTCGCCATTCTCTCAGACCGGAGGGGACCGACCCCTTCTGCCGTAACCTTATTCGTCACGGATTTTCCCCCCCGACGTAACTCGGTTGTCGGGCGGCCACAGATTGGCCGTGACCATATGGAGGAAGCAGATAAGTGGCGGAAGTCGTAGACCGGGGCAACGTAGTCTCATCAGGGCCGTGGATAATATAATTCAATTAGGTCTCGAGCAGATCGGGAGGAAAAAAGGGCCGGGGTGGGGAGAGAGAAGGAGACACGCCGTTTTTCCAACCGCCTCCGAATGAGCTGGTTGATAAATGGTAGATTAACGGTGTGAGAGGGGGGGGGGGCTCGGACCTTAGGATGAAAGAGAGAGTGCGCGTGCGGGGGCGAGAGGAGGACAGACAGGTGATAAAAAGGAAAATCGGAAGTATAGGGTCGGCAGAATTTATCCACCTCCCCCCTGAAAAACACTTGGCGTGGTATGGTGAAGCTAAATATTCGGTTTAATATAATAATAATAATGATGTTATTATTACTTTTAAAGCTGGGTTAGTAGTCTGAGGGGTGCCAGTGCGAGTTAATAATTTGGCAGCGTTTGTTCGAGTATCCCTTAATGTTGTGTTTACTGTAAAGGTGTGGACCCCAGATTTTTTTGTCTGCTTAGCGCTTCGAGGTTCATTTAAGACTGATACCAATATTATGGTTAGTAATGTTAATACTACCAATAGTAATCAACTTGTACTACTGTTACTAGCGAAAAAATCTTTCCTTCTCTTCTTCTTCTTCTTCTTCTTCTTATTATTATTATTATTATTGCTGCTGTTACTATGGCTGGTATAATTAGTATTTATTACCATTACTATTTCTACCACGGGTTCAGGTGAAACAGAGATGCTGCGAGTTAATAAGTGCTTACAGTTTAATACATATCAGACGGATCTGAGCTCGGCCTGAGACGTTAGGCGTTCGGATGGCAGCGCGAGAGACCGGCCCCTTATTATTATTCTTTTATTATTATTATTATTATATTATTATTATTATATTATTATTATTATTAAAATAACAGGAGCTGTCAGGCAAGACAGGGTGGATTTCAGAAACTTATGGGTGTATCTGAGTCAGCGAATATTGTTTAAAAAAAGAGAAGGGAGGCCAGACAGACAGACAGACAGACACAGACGGACGGACGGACGGACGGACGGACAGACAACAGGCGTGGGTGATGTAAAACGTAGGAAGACAAATTCAACTGAAAAGAAAAGCAAAAAAAAAGAATATGCGACGACAAAGAATTGAGAAATAGCAGTCTCAGCACAAGCGGGTGCTGGTAAAAACCCTTTCGTTTTCCGTTGTTGTTCTTCCTTTCGTATTTTCTAATATTTACAATTTTTTTTTTTAAATACAAACCCCGACAGTGAAGAGAAAACATCTAGAACGGTTTTCTTTGCCGGTTATCACCCGGGCTGCAAGATGCAAACTTCAGAACTCTTTCAGGCTAAAAGGGCGGCGATTCCAGAACGAAAATTAATTTCGCCTGCAGGGTTCGTATATCGGCGATATTTTTCTTTCCTCCAAACGGTGTCTCCACGGTTACCGTGTCTGTACCCGTTTGGTCCTAGCCAGGGCTCCGAACGTTATCGGTGCGTGTACGAAAGTTCCGGGAAGCCCGGGTCCAACACGTCCCCGCCTCGCTCTCCTCCCCACGTTATAAGTCTTATAGTGGGGAAACAATGTGATGGGGAGAGATCATCCCTATCCACAGGCTCTTCAAAACCATCCACGACAGCGAAGGAAGCGGTCGGCGGCGGAAACGTCTGATTTTTAGGCTAAACCAATAAACATCAAGGCGTCTGGTGTCTCTCTGGTCGGGGTTCTTTCGGTTTGGCAAATAATCGATCCTAAGCGGCTGGTGTTTCATATGGCAGCGAAGCCAAAAGTCTCGGAAACCCTGAGGTCTGAATGTGCAGGGTGTACGTACCACTGATCGTAACGGTATGGGCTGCATCTCAAAGAGCCGCCCCGCTGCCCGACTCTTCGCCCAAACCAGCCTCTGTTGCAAACACCAAAATTAAGGTTCGGGTCATCCACAGCCAAGTCCGCGATATTCGCCAGAAGTAGCAAAACCATGTTGTTCTTTGGGAACGGCGAGAACTTTTTCCTTCCTTCTCCCTGCCCCCTATTCCAACTACGCCCCCCCACATTGCTCTCATTCACGGCTTAAGGAACATTGCGGAGATTTCTTGGATCTTCCTTCCATGGCCAGCACAATCCCCGGATGTCAGTCAAAGCGAGCATCTGCGTAGTGAATTTGAAAAGCAGGCCCGCTTCGCTCCATGCATTGGGCGCACACAGTATTGGTGACTGGGTTGGACGCCGTGTGGATTCTATTTCGCGTCTTGTCAGGGTGGTCCCCTAAATAACATGGTCGGCCAGTGTATGTTAATGTTTTCACTTACAGCCAGTTGAATGTAATAGCTAGAAAGGTTTGTACCGGGATTGCAATATACGAGGTCTGTCCAAAAAGAAACCGAACTTTCTAAAAAAAAACAAATTTATTGCTTTACTTACAATTTAATCAGACTTGCCTCCTTCAAAATAGTTCCCTCCACTGTTGATACACCTCTCCCAACGTTTTTTCCAGTTTTGGAATGCATCCTGGAATGCATTTTCAGGGATAGTGTGCAGTTCTCGTAGTGAATTTTTCTTCGATCTATTCAATTGTCTGAAATCGGTGACCTTTCAGGGTGGATTTCAACTTTGGGAACCAAAAATGTCCGCAGAGGCCAAATCTTGGGAGTGGGGAGGCTGGGGGACGAGAGTTGTCTTGTACTTCGCCAAAAAGTCGCGGATAAGGAGTGATGCGTGAGCAGGTGCGTTGGTCGAGGTGCAGCATCCAGGTTTTGATTTTCCATGCCTCAGGCCGCCTCCTTAGCACTGCCTCTTTCTACTGCCTCAGGACATCCAAGTATAACTCTCTATTGATCGTCCGACCACGTGGAACAAACTCATGAGCGATGCCCTTCCACTCAAAAGAGACGATCTACATCACCTTCACATTTAAGCGACTCTGACGTGCCTTTTTTGGTCACAGTGACTGATCCAACCCACTGCGACGACTGCCTTTTTGTTTCGACATCGTAGCCATACACCCACGTTTCGTCACCTGTTATGACACTTTTCAGAAAGCTTTCATCAGCATTCGAACGATCAAAGAAACTCCTGACTGACTGACTGACTCAGTTCTCTTTCTGTTCATCTGTCAGCAGACTCAGCACAAATTTTGCGGCTACACGATGCATGTTCAATTTTTCTTTTAAAATCACGTGGCACGAACTTTTACAGATGCCTGCTTCTTCGGAAACTCCACGGACGGTCAGGCGATGATTTCCACGGATCACAGCACGCACTTTCTCGGGGCGATCGTCGTCTGTTGTCATTGAAGGTCGTGCAGATTTGGGATTGTCTTCAGTGGATGTTCTTCCCGATTTGAAATGCTGGCACCACTCGTGACATTGCGTATGGCTCAGACAATCCTCCCCATAGATAGGCCTGTTGCAACATTAGAAAAGTCTCCGCAAAAGTTTTTCCCAATCTGAAAGAGAATTTCTTCACACAAACATGTTTATCTTCAAGATCCTTTGTTGTTCAGCTTGCGACAAATCACCAAGTGCACTAAACATACGTTCACTCTAGCGCGTGTAGATCGATGACTAACTGATGTGGTGTGATGCAGCTATATTAGACTGAAGGTCGAGGTCACCGATGCACAGCACTGCAGTCGCGAGCACGCTGCGCCGATTGGTTGGCGCGCTGTTTTAAAAGTTCGGTTTCTTTTTGGACAGTCCCTGTATATATGCAGTATACCCATTGGAATCAATTAGGTTGCTCTTATAGCAGGAGCAGCTTGGATGAAATGACATATATTCCATTTCCATCATCAGAAACGGGTTTACTCTGCAATGGCAATTAGAGGAGAACCTACGTTTCGACGATCTTTCGCCTGTCGACAACAGTTGAGTGTAGTATGAGCCATACCGTCTGAATAGATGTTCATATCAGAACTTGTGCAGGCGAAGGCATCTCTGTGAGTGTCTAGTCCACTTTATACGTTTTAGTTAGATGGTTTTCGCCACTTTGGCTGTGTATACGCGGGGGTCATCGTCTTGTTGGAAAATGAATCTCCGCTCAAGGTAAAGCTTCCTAAACGCTGGCTTGATGGAAGAGAACCTGCCCGTGCCTGTTGGCACTCAGTGTATCTTCGATTTTATGCCAATTTCCGACAGCCTTGGTCGATATGCAGACATACTGACCGTTATACCGCTTCCTGGTCCGTCTTCAAACAAACCACCGGTGATTATTTCCAAACAGTTCAATCTCGGACTCACCTGTGAAGAGCACCTGCTTCCGGGTTTTGGTCATCGCTCTATTTCGTTTCAGTCCTGCCGTTTGGTGGACACGCAGCCACTGAGGCTACTTCGTGCTAACGTGTGCCTTACTGATCCTAAAGAACCAGCAACACTTATACTCGAAGTAGCTTGCCGTCTCACGCTTTCTTCTCTGACCGCGTCTATTGCTGATAGGACCACTTTCACGTGTCCCCGTCAGTCTTGCATACAGCTCCTTCCGAACCAGGAGGTCTGGTTGAAAGCTGCTGCGTGGAGCAGCCTTCACCGGCTAAGACTCTGATCTCTATACGTTTGTTGTACTATATTTCCTTTCCCACGAGCCGTACTATTCGCATTACAAAGATATCACAGCCTATACCTGGTGTTGCACATTCTGACTGCTTGCATGACAGCCAATCGCAGCGTAGTATATCAACACGTGACTATACTACGAGGGCATTTAATTTTTTTTACACATAGAGACCTGATTTTTTCGTGTTATTTGCATTTTTCAATCAGGGTTTTTTTTCCCCGTCTCTTTTTCCAAAGCAGTTATTTCTGATACTGCACGTTCTCTAATTTGCCCTACTAAGAAGATGCTGGGGAAACAGTAGCCGTCCAGCTTCTATAAGTACCACGTCACCAATAGCTGTCAACTCTCGTTATAATCAAACAGCTTCGAGAATCTACCAGCTAGGAATTCTCCCAGACAGAACGAGATCAGGCGCCGATCTTCGAGGCAGGTACTAGAAGGCTCATTATAGAAATTAGCCGGACGCTTTTCTCTCGCCCAACAAAGACTGTATCTTCCGGAACGGAATCGTTTAGAAGTCGAGCGAGGCACGTGCTTTTGTGTTAGCCTCACAAAAACACATCGCCCCACCACCCACTTCCAGATGAAAATTCTTTAACGTTTGTATCGGTGTTCAGAATAACGGTAAACCCCTGTCTTTCCAGCGCCTAACGCATGTTATTAGTGACGAGATCGAGCGTCAGCTTAGTCGGACCTATCGACCCAGAAGATGCTTTTGCGGGTTGTTGCTTGGTTACCACTACTGGCTGCAAGGCGACTTTTCTGCCGTTTCCCGTTGACGTGTTTCTTGGGGGAAAGCGCCCGTTATCGGTGGGTCAGGGGTTGTTTTAGGGCGCGGTTTCTCGGTGTTCTAGCATTTGGGCTCTTCCCCGGGTCTTAACGACAGCCGGCAGCGGATGTAGTAAGTAGCAGAACTGTAAAGTTAAAAGTGCAGGTAGGATATTTGACAGTGATTTGCTCGTATCGATATGTTTGTCTTTGATCCTGGTTGGCTTGGAGGCGGAGAGGTAGAAAGGAGGAAGTGGGGGGCGCGAGAGAGAGATATGACGTCAGTACATAGAGAGAGATATGACGTCAGTACATAGAGAGAGATATGACGCCAGTACATAGAGAGAGAGATATGAGGTCAGTACATAAAGAGAGAGGCGGGGTAAAATAAGCAGCCATCGGGTAGGTTGGTCGGTCATTCTCTTTACCCGATCGTTTTTTGAAGCTTAATGCTGTCGAGCTGACGGGCTCTTTCTGCGGGTGTGGGGTTAGGGTTGGATTCTTTCCATTGGTTTCACTTAGAGCTGTAACTCTCCGAAATGACTTGTCGCAGTTGACGTCGGATTCAATTTGTGAGGTTACGGTCTACCGTCTCGCTACATCTGTGTAGCAGCGCATACCTCGGTGTTACGGATACTTTCGTGGAGCGAATTCATCAACCCAGAGACTGGTGGCCGACGGTGGAGCCCGGCGGCTCAGGCGGTGCCAATTTCCTCTAATAATCTATCTCCCCCCACCACCCTTTGGTAGAAGTCTAGATAGATCCCGACAGCCGTTGTTAAAGATTTTGTCTCCTCCTTGCTTTCCCGTTCCGATGTACGTCGGTCGTTACGTTGATGGCGGGAGTCAGAGGAGGGGGGGGTGGTGGAGATGTGAAACTACGAGGCGGGTTGTGCTGGGTGATCTCGCTAGAGGAACCGACGTCAGTGACCTCTGTAAATTGCATTGTGATAGCGGCAACGCTATCCTTCGTCTGTAACCTCGTGGACCAGTGATAACATAATAACATAATACTCCAGAGAGAGGGGGCGGAGATGGAGAGAGAGAGAGTGGGGAGGAGAGATGGAGGATAGAAGAGAGAGACATGGAGATAGATAGAGAGAGGAGGAGAGTGCGAGGAGAGATGGAGGATAGAGAGAGAGAGACATGGAGATAGATAGAGAGAGAGAGTGAGGAGGAGATATGGAGGATAGAGAGAGAGAGACATGGAGGATAGATAGAAGAGCGAGAGGTGAGGAGGAGAAGAGATGGAGGATAGAGAGAAGAGAAAGGGACATGGAGATAGATAGAGAGAGAGAGTGAGGAGGAGAGATGGAGGATAGAGAGAGAGAAGACATGGAGATAGATAGAGAGAGAGAGTGCGGAGGAGAGATGGAGGATAGAGAGAGAGAGACATGGAGATAGATAGAGAGAGAGAGTGAGGAGGAGATAGGAGGATAGGAGAGAGAGAGACATGGAGATAGATAGAGAGAGAGAGAGTGAGGAGGAGAGATGGAGGATAGAGGAGAGAGAGAGACATGGAGATAGATAGAGAGAGAGAGAGAGTGAGGAGGAGAGATGGAGGATAGAGAGAGAGAGAGAGAGGAGGAGAGATGGAGGATAGAGAGAGATAGAGACATGGAGAAAGAGAGAGAGTGCGGCGGGAGATGGAGGATAGAGAGAGAGAGACAGGAGAGAGAGAGGGAGAGAGGGGAGATGGAGGAGGGATAGGAGATAGGAGAGGAGAGAGGGAGGGAGGAGAGATGGAGGATAGAGAGAGAGGAGAGAGTGAGAGAGGGGGAGGGAGAGAGGGAGTAGGAGGAGGAGAGGGAGGGAGAGAGGAGGAGAGATGGAGATAGTTAGGTAGAGAGAGGGAGAGATGGTTTCGACGACACGTGAGTTTCACTAGAAATGCGACCCAAGTACAGGAAAACAAAGGTTTTAGAATACTGTATAAAGCATCAAGCATTTGTCTTTTCTCTAACATACCAGAAATAAACCTCTCGCATTAACTATAATATAAAGAATCGATTAGTAACAACGGTAACATCGAGACAGTCAAGAGCACGCACACAAGATCATCCCGTGCCAAATAACAATCGACGTCTAGCTCACATTCCCTCGCTTCCTTTTCGTATTAAAAAGCAGCATCCCGTGTCGTACAAGCAACTGTTTGGCGGCTCGTGATATGGTGTCTGTATATTCATCGTGTACCGTCAGTTACCCTATCCGAAAAGTAGCGAAGTTAGTGACCGTGACGAGTCATCCTCTATGCCGAGAATACGCTCCTACGAATTTACGAGGTTTCTCGAAGATGATGGTCTGTCCCGCCTCATCTGAGGATAACCTTCCAACCCGGAAGACAAAGACCATGTCGTATATAACAAACGGAGAAATCTAGCAAGAATTCTGGACAGTTAAGGGACCAGGGCCTGAGTTCGAGTCCCGGTCGGGAACGGGTCGTTTGGTGTCGTAGCCCCCCCCCTCCAACGTCTACAAGAAATGGTGAAGTTCCGGTAGGAATTTCTGAGTACAGAGGCTCCGCGAGAAGTGAAGCGGTCGTGCATCAGGCCGGCCGACCGTGCTCGGGTAACTCGCTCCATCACCAAGGCGGACGGAGACCCGCTGCATCTCTCCTCTTCTAGCTCTCGGCTGCTGCGAGATGCCCTTAGAACCCCGGCGACAGGGCCTCGCCGAGAAGACGAATGGTTCAATCGAAAGACAAAATTTGAAAAAAAAAACAAAAAAAACACCTCGAATAGAGAAATCAACTGTTATTCTCGGTGCGTACTGCGTGGGATGGGGAGGAGAGGGAGGAAGCGGGCCCACTCCTTGTTAACGTCCCCGGCAAACAGCTAATCGCTCACCTTTGTTATTTGAATCCTAGAAAAATGCCACAAGTTGTTCCCTTTTCTTTCCGTCATAATTAATTAATTATAATAATAATAATAATAATATAATAATAATAATAATAATAATAATAATAATGTGAGTGTTCAAGTTTGGCCAATTAGGTATTTTTCGATTAGAGACCCTGATCCTGTGGCGACAGGGTCTGACCACTTGCTGTTCTCAGTCTCCTTCTGGACCCTGTTCCTCACTCGAAGGAATTTCTGATCGCCCCGTGCTAATAGACTTGCGCCCCCATTTTTTAGGTTAAATTTTTGCAAAGAAGACGCAAGAAATCGTGTGTTGGCTGAGTAAATGTTGGTTTGGGTAAGCGCCGACAAAAGGACGTGGTGGGGTTAAAACAGGTATCGAAGATGGAGTCTGTTTGATATTCGGAAGGTTCTCTCCCTCGATGTATCCATCACCGCGTACCAAGGGAGACAGAGTAACGTTGTTCGTATTATCTGGGCACGGGTTTTCCTGCGAAAGCTGGAATATCTAACAGTAATTCATTTTGTCAGTAACATAATAAATGAAATAAACCGTACAGAGAGAGAGAGAGATGGAGAGATGGGGAGAGAGAGAGAGATGACATCAGTACAGAGAGAGAGAGATGGGAGAGATGGGGAGAGAGAGAGAGAGAGAGATGACCTCAGTAACAGAGAGAGAGAGACATGGAAGATGGGGGGAGAGAGAGAGAGATGACATCAGTACAGAGAGAGAGAGATGGAGAGATGGGGGAGAGAGAGGAGAGAGATGACATCAGTACAGAGAGAGAGACATGGAGAGATGGGGGGAGAGAGAGAGAGATGACATCAGTACAGAGAGATAGGAGAGATGGGGGAGAGCGAGATTGCGAGAGATGATAATGATGTCCAAATCAAATATCTAGGTGTTAATTAATGAGAGACTTAAGAATCAATTATCCGCGTCAGAGGACAGACTTCGGGAGAGCCAGCTATGAATGGAAGAAAACATCTCCGCTTTGGTAGCGATATTTAACTAATAATGATAATAATAATAATTCTGGACATTCTAGAAGGACCTACTGAAACCGACAGCGATGATACTCTTGAATATCTGCAGATGCGATGCTCGGACGGCGAACTGTCGGGATGGGAGAGGAGAAGAATTTATCAGAAAACCGAACCAGATTTATTTCCCTGACTTTCTCCCCTCTCTTTCCTATTTTTCAAACCGAACCGTGTGGCGGTAACTTCAGAGGGGTCGAACGTCTTGGCGATCGAGAGAAATACGTAAGGAAGTGAGAGTTGGGTGGTGGAGACGGCAGCGAAGCTCAGCGTGTCAGAACTTTCTCCATCTATCCGGCCTGACTGACGGGGCTCTACGAGAAGCCGAATGACTTTGACTGACTTCCGACATGGGATTAATGCTGAGATATCACCGGCATCTACTTTACCCTGTACTTTTAATTTGTTTTTACTTGTCTATTTCTTTTTGAAACATTCGCCCAAACCGTCAGGAAAAGCAGTCATTCATGCATGTTGAATTATTATTATTTTTTATTATTATTATTTTATTATTATATTATTATTATTATTATTATTATTATTATTATTATTATTATTATTATAAAAGGTTGAAACAGTGACAAATTTGCAAGCGGAGACGTTTTGGGCAAGGAGTACGATTGTCGACGACTCATTTGAATAAACTCCTTTGTTTCATTCTGGGATAATTAGGGTTGTTTCTCTCTCTCTCTCTCTCCCTATCCATCCATCTCTCTCTCTCCCTCTCTCCATCCATCCCTCTCTCTCTCTCTCTCTCTCTCTCTCTCTTCAAAACAACTTGCAAAACAAAATCGCAGAAATAACAATACAGGTGTGAAAAGCAAAATCTCTAAACATTTAGTAGGCCGAAACTCAGCGGCATCTAAATTAGGAATCCATTAAACAGATGGTCTACTCACTCACCTGCTGTGTATCGACACAGCATGATTGCTATTGACTTATCTTACTCACTGTATATACACGTATATATTTATGTCAATAAACAGAGTGAAACCTGCATTGTGTAACTGTAGTGATGGTTATGTATTCTCTCATGTAGCGCTTTCAAGGCTGCCAGGTAGAAAATCTTGACTTCGCTCTAATGTTCAGCGAATCTCGCGTATCCACGTATAGGCTTGGTGTGAATTTAATCTCAACGGTGTATTTTTATTTCAAAACATTGCCAACTTGGATAAGCATTTGTGTGTGTTTTGTGTAATATATATGTGTTTGTGTATATGTGTGTGTGTGTATTTGTGTGGGTTTGTGTATATATATATATGTGTGTGGGTTTGTGTATATATGTGTGTGTATTTGTGTATATATAATAGATATGTGTGTGTGTGTGGGTTTGTGTATATATGGTGTTTGTGTCTCTATCTATGTGTGTGGTGTGGGGGTTTGTGTATATCTGTGTGGTGTATTTGTGTCTATCTCTCTCTGTGTGTGTTTGTATCTCTGTGTGTGTTTGTGTTGTTTGTATCTCTCTCATCTCTGTGTGTGTGTGTTTGTGTCTCTCTGTGTGTGTGGTGTCTGTGTGTGTTTGTGTATCTCATATGTGTGTGTGGGGTTTGTGTCTATCTCTCTGTGTGTGTGTGTGTGTTGTGTCTATATCTCGTGTGTGTGTTTTGTGTACTCTCTCTCTGTGTGTGTGTTTGTGTCCGTTCCCGCCGCTGGCGCCCCGTAAAACCCGCTCCAACCGCCCCGGAACAGAAATTCAGTGTCGGGCTGTCATCAGTAAGGCTCCGTGTGCTGGGGCTCTTCTTCCGTGTCACCTGAAGTCCTCGCTCGCTGTTCGCTGTCGGCCGCCTGATCAACTTAAGAGAAAAAAAAAACAGGAGTTGAGAGTTCGCCATCTCGACGCCTGGTTTTACAAGTCGTGCCGTGTCCTCCCATTGTCGTCTGCTTCTTGTTCGTGCGCGCGCGTGTGTGTCGTAGGCGCTGGCCGACAAAGGCGAGTCATTATTCGGTCCACACGCACGCACACCTGTCGCGGCGGGCCCGGCACGGCCTGGAAACCGAAAGTTCTGTGCGAGGAGGAGGAGGGACGGACTACTTTCCCAGCGCTAGAATGTCGTCAGTCGAGCGCCCGGGGTCGGGCGAAGGACGACGTCACTGGTCCGTGGAGAGATATGACGTCACTACGTAGAGAGAGAGATATGACGTCAGTACGTAGAGAGAGAGGATATGACGTCATTACAGATAGATCACTACGACATTTCAACCTGTTAACTCCCCTCTGCTTGCACCTTTTCCAAACTTAAGTACCTTAGGAAATCGTTTGGATCGATTCCTGCATTAAAATGCGGTCGAACATGCCCGTTATTGAAATAATTTACGACATCGCCCTATCACTAAACGAAGTCCGGCGGTGGAGGCAAGGGAAGAAAACGAAAACTATTAGCTAATAAGTAATCGATAGTTTTCCCTATTTGTCTGATGCATTCTCTGCGCTGATGCAATACTTGTCTTTCTCTGTATATATCTTATCAGGGGATGTCTTTATGCAACATCTTACTGTATAGGCATATACTCTGTTGACAATGTCTACATCTTATAAACATGCACAATTTCTGTTTATCGGTAATGTTGTCAGACACTATACTTGTATTTATAAGCCAACATATTCATATATAGATGTCATAAGAAAGACCAGCAGGGAGAAATATCGAAAGAAGTGAATATAGTCAATATAGACAGTTATGCAAAGTATACCTATATACCTCGCACGATATTTAGATGAGTCACCATCTTGAAACCGGGATTAGTTGCTTAAGGAATGAACAGTAAGATAATGCCAGCAAGAATGCATTATGGTCTGGCCTCTACCTAAATAATAAATGATTTTCTTCGAGTTTCCTAAGAAATTGGCAAAATGCTTCAAAAATGGAACAGAACTATTTGCTTCTTCGCGAGGCAAAAATGACAAAACAACAACAACAAAAATTATATTTACAAAATATGCACTCGGTAAGTTGTGTAACACTGAGAGAAATACAAGTTCAGTGATAGAAGAACATTCCTTGAGTGTTTATATCAGTGTCAAAACGAATAAGCCAAGTTGAAGAGAGTTTCTTTTCTTCCTTCCTGAGATATCGTTTAGTGATAGGCTTCTTCCTGCCGATTTGGTTGCACAGGCGCGATCTTTCCGTTAGGGTCCAGAGATGACAAACCACAGCGAAAACAAAGACGTTCTAGGGAAGTTATCTCCCTTCTGATCCGGATCTCTCTCTCTGAAAGTTCCTGTCGCGCGGAATCTCGGGAAAGATTGTCACATCAGGCAAAACTTCACGTTTAATAACTCACGAAGGACAAAAAAGATTGCCTCCGATTGTAAAGTCTTTCTGTATTTGATGTCTTGTTCGACCTTGGCCGAAAGTTCTGCATCATCTTAGATTTGAAATAGCAAAATTTACTTTCAAGTTTTACGCACCTTATAGCTTGACTCTGATACTTCTATTCGAGTCCCTCTTGTGTCTTGATTTATATTGTAGGCCCCTTTTCGGAAATCTGGTATTCGAATGCTAAATTTCCGGCAATTTTGAACATTTTACAATTTTGAACATTTTCCCGTTAAGTACCCTGAAAACCACAAAGCCATGGGTAGGTACTAACATGTTGACGTTTTGAGAGTCAGAGTCAACGTTAGAACAACAAAAAGATCTCAATATTTCCTCAATGATCTGTGTTCACCGGGGCGGATGTCGCTCTCTGCGACAAGGGCGACCTGGTAGGGTTTAAAGAGTCGCTCCACGACTAGAAGGCGCTACCATTAGTCGCCACGCCCCCCTGCATTCACTGTCGAGATTTTGTTTTACCGATATCGCCCATCAAACAGATATGAGCCAGCGACTCGGCTACAGGACGAGGCGCGCGTTACAGAGGAAACCTCTAGTGTCCACTAGGAACAGAGGAAAGACAAAACCGGTGTTTATGGAAGGACGATGCTTCAATTCTGCCGAGTACATTGCCATCTTAAAACCAAACCATTTCTCATTCTACCAACAAAATATACTGAAATCCAATGTCCATATTCTTCCGAGGAATATGGCCGCTCCGTGTTACGCCTTCCTTCTGGCCATCCGACGACTCCTTCTTTCCTGCGTGTTCTCGAAGCCCTAATATGAATCCTGTGAGACTAGATTCTAGATTATCAGTTGAGAGTAGCAACCCGTCCACGTCCCGCCAAATGATGGAATTAAAACGAGGCCTTCACGCGGATATTGACGAGGGGTGGAGACCTAGTCCAAACCGTAATACAAAATCTCTTTTGATTCGTTGCCCTAAACAACGCAGAGACTCTTCGTTCCACAAGAGGTAGCCCGATAACAAAGTTTCTCTTTATTGCTTGTCTTTGTTTACCGTTTACAGATACAAAACTAAGACTGTACCAGCGGACGACCGAATTATTATCTTATCATAGAACAAATATATATGCTACTAAAATGATTAGTTAAAAATTCTCTGTAAACTGGTGTTTTTGTTTTTTTTTTTAAATTAAATATTTATTCTTTTTTTCAAAAGACTTTGCATTTCCGATTACATCTTTTGTCTCTTTAACGATTGCAGTTATTCAGGAGGGAGTAGTTAGGCTGGATTGGTGCTGGTAAGCGGCCCGCATCCTCTGAAGCTCGATGAGTCCCGACTAGAAGAGTTTTCAGATATGGGAGGGGGGGTGGAAACCTGAATGTTGGACTCGCGTGGCCGGTTGGTGAAGAGGAGCAGGGGAGACAAAACTATGCCGGACAGGTACAACGCCGAAGAGAGCCGACAGGGGATAAGGCCCTGAACGATACGTGGTGTACTACTTACCGCGCCTGTTTCTAAACTTTATATATGTTAGAGAAACGGTTTAAGGTGGATTTTAAAAGAAGAAAAAAAACAAAACAACAAAACAAAACGTGATTTCAGGTTCTGATATGAACTTAACTTTTCCTCTCGTGCTGAGATGGGGAACCGACCCAGACTTAAATACTGGCTAAAATTGTGAAACTGTGATGTTAGTTCACGCAGTCACGCGGCGTCTTCGACCGATCGCCACGGCAACGCATCGGCCATTCAGATCATCTCGGGAATTTTTTCTGATAACTTTCTACAATTTTACAAATTTCACGCCTGCCGGCGACCACGTATTCGCCTCACTTAAGTCGTTTAAATCTGTGTTTGATTAATGCGGCGTAAGATTCGGTTTCAGACGCACCATTATGCAACGAATCGGGTCCTAATGCGCTGAAATCTGTTTTCAAAAAGTAATTTACTCTTTGATAATTAAAGAAAACGAGGCTTTAAAGTGTTAGCGATACAAATATACAGGGTGGCCTCCCGCGCCCGCTTTCCGTACGCCACCACACAGAGGCGCTGACGTCAACACTTTAGTTTGTTCAGAAGCTCACAGGTGCCGCCACCCGTTCCACAGCGACAACGCATCCCTGACGTCACGCGTTCTGAACTCCTGTTGCAGTGTATCACGTCTGATTTGTCCGATGCACAGAGCAAGAGATCCGCCTATGGAAAAGCCCTTGTTTGCCAGGTCACAGAAAGAAAGAAGAAGAAGAAAAAAATGTATACATTATTTTGGGACACGCTGTATTTCGGTGAATGTTGAGGATATTTCAGAAGTGATGGGCGAACTTATTAGTAGGATAACGAGGAATTGATTTGCATCCGCGATATCGAGAGATGCTGACGGAGTAACTGGTGTTCTGGAGCGCTCGGTCTAAGACTGCGGGACAAAGGAGTTCGTTAGAACAGCATACAAGGTCTAATTTCCGTTCGATGTAATTCCGATATCGGTTGTCGCTGTAGCCATCATTGAAATCCGCGTATAAATACAATTCGCACACAGAAGAAAAACAAACAAACTGTAACTCGAGAGGACAACTGGCTTGAGATGTGCAACGACGGAACGGTATCCGCCACTATGTATCGAAGTATCAACAAGGGCGCGGGACATCGATCTGATGATCGATGAAACAGGGTAATTGTACTTTAGATTCTATGATGATGCCGGCTAAAGAACGGAATAAACTGTTACGTAAGTGTGCGTGTGATAATAGTGAGAAACGATACACAAGATGTTCGGCGTAGGCTCTCATCAGTAGCCAAGGCTTGCAAATTCCAGTAAAAAAAAAATTTCATCCTTATTCTATAGTTCGTCTACCGAGATCTGTGCTCTGAAAGCAGGCTGAGGCTTGCGTGTCCGTCCCTTGTGGCCTGAGACCAAACGTCGAGAGACCCCACCTCCTGTATCCACTGTCGCACCCGACGGTAATGTGTCCGAAGAGCGTGAGAGCAACGGTATTCAAGTCTAGACGGGTATTGGTCGCCAGCCCAGTAATTGGGAAGCCCTCGGTGCTAAATTCCTTTCCATAATAAGAGTTAACAAGTTACGTTTACGGTATCGGGAATGTACAGCGGTAGTCAAAAGCATTTGGCACCACCCTGGTATTTTATAATTTCGTTTGATGAAGTCGAATTATACCTCCTTGAAATTGTTCGATAATGGTGCGTTAACCTATGGAATCGCCACACTGCTGCGTGCGCCCTCGATGGGAAATTATCACATTTGCCAGTTTTTAAAACGAAAAACGCGCGGACTCCGTAAAGATCTCGGAAATCGAGGCGACGAGGAACGGACGTCGTTGTACGTACTTTACTTTCCAGGGCGATGCCAAACTTTTGGCCGCGGCTGTAAGGGGAGGAAACCTTCCTGGGTGGTGGGGGGAGGGGGTCTCTCGAAGACATCGCATTGTCCGCTCGCCCACCGATGTCTTGCGGTAATCAGCGTCACCCGATAAGGAGACGACAGATCTGAACAGTCGGCTCTGTCGTAGATCTTGGTCCATTTTCAGTGCATCCAAATCTCCTTCCCTACCCCACCCCACCCACCCACCCCCCTCATACACCAGGTTCCGGTCGGTTACCATGGAGCGACTCTGCCGTTTTCGGGCCCCTATTATTAGCAGCCAGCGCTTATAATTCTATTTTCCGTTCGCAGTTTTTTACAGTAAGTTGTTATCCGATAGCCGATTCCCACCTAACCATCACCGGATAATGACCCTGGGAGGGGTGGGGAGATGGGTATAAGAGAAGACAGAAAACTACGCTATACACCGGTTCCCTTTTTTGTCTGTTTTCAAATGGCCGGCGAGAAAAGAGAACTTGTTCCGCAAGATGTCTCTGTTAGAAGACCTCATCCTGGGCCCCTTCCGGCGGGCACTCATAGAGTCTCTGTGTTTAATGTTTCTTTCTTTTCTCGAGCCCTTTCATAACATCGCGCATTTTATATTGTTTTTCTAATCCGAGACAGCATCGATGAATATTTCTAGTTGAAGTTTTCCGTTCAGCGAAACACCTGTTATATATATATATAAAGTGTTAGCATCTTTACCAGGTGAGTCACGCTGAAAGCTAAACATTTACATGTGAATGAAAGTTGGCGGGTCAAGACACCTTGAAGCGGACCGATTGTCGGCGTGTTCGAGAGGGGGGGGCGTGGCTGGGCTTCGGTCTCTTTGATGCCGAACCGGAGGAAAAGTCGTAAATGTTTTCCCATTGCTAGAAAATGGAAAGTGAAAAGAAAAGGGTTTTTTTTATCCGATGTAAATGCCGAAAGGAGAAGAAAGTTATTGGTTTTTATTATTCAACGTTATCTCGACTGCGCTATCGGTCATAAAACGTTGTTTGATCGAGTATCTGTGATAAATGATAGGGGTGCGGGGGAAACCGGGATCGGTTATGGCGACCTGTCCCCTGTAACTTGGTCTCCTCTGTGTACTAGAAGAATGGCGGGCTTAGCGAAGTGTTGCAGGGGCCAGGTGAAAGAATGGGACTCACTGGCAGGTTAAGGTGTGCCACTACTGTTCAGGGTATGAAAGGGGATGCGGAGGAAATACGGCAATAAAAGTAAAACAGTTTTAAAAGAACACGGTTCGTTTACCGATGCTGAATGAAGACGTTGGGGAATAATTCATGAATCTCCTTTACGGCAGCTCCCCCTCTCAAGATAAGCAAATTCTGATGATAGCGACAGAAAAAAAATTCTCTCGAAACGTACGTCCATCAGTTCTGTTACTACTTTAATGGGAAAATGCTCGAATTGCAGTTCTGTAAATACCGCATCAGCAGTAACTTTCAACTTTTATCGAACAACCAGTTAAAATTAGAGATGCCCGATTAGGTCGGTTTAGGATGGGCTTGATGTTTCAAGATCCCGGTTATCTCGATTGTGAGCCGGGGTTCGACGAACTTAATCCGCCATTCTTTGTAGGCGGAAGCACCGCCTTAAGGTAGCCATTCAGATCTTTTATGGCTGCGATTGTGTTGAAGTATTTTAAGGGGATCTGCGTTTGCTACGAAATAAAATCCATTGATTCAAGTCCAGGTTTTGTTTTTTGAACGACGTGGAAGAGTACCGTCTTGATGTGCGCTGGGCTTAAGTGAAAAGCCGACATTATTAAAATGATAATCCACAAATGAAATTTGGGTGGTTGCTAATAGTGATTGGTAGAGGGTAACTAGTTATTAACAGTTGGTGAAAAGATAATGAATGTTCGAGGTCCGGTGTGACGTAAGAGATAGAAAAACTCTGAAAGTTATCAAGAATTATATTAGTTTCTATCATTGAAGAGTGACTCAATATAGGTAGGTATGAGTTGTCTCCCTGCCCCTCACAAATCAAGAACTCCAAACTGCACTGCGTCCATGATTAACTAACTGCCGTTATATTTTTAAAACAAGAACAAGGCGATTTTACATGTAAATGCTTAACGGAATAATACGAAGCTTTTAAGAAACGGGATTGAAATCCCCGTTGACCTTCGGTTACGTTTTACAAAAAAACAAAATCTATAAAAGCCAGAGAGGGAGAGACATGACGTCAGTAAAGAGGGAGATAGATATGTCGACAGTACAGAGTGAGAGAGACATGACGTCAGTACAGAGGGAGATAGATATGTCGACAGTACAGAGTGAGAGAGACATGACGTCAGTAAAGAGGGAGATAGATATGTCGACAGTACAGGAAGGGAGAGACATGACGTCAGTACAGAGTGAGAGAGACATGACGTCAGTACAGAGTGAGAGAGACATGACGTCAGTACAGAGGGAGATAGATATGTCCCAGTACCGAGTGAGAGAGACATGACGTCAGTAAAGAGGGAGATAGATATGTCGACAGTACGGAAGGGAGAGACATGAGTCAGTACAGAGTGAGAGAGACATGACGTCAGTAAAGAGGGAGATAGATATGTCGACAGTACAGGGAGGGAGAGACATGACGTCAGTACAGAGTGAGAGAGACATGACGTCAGTACAGAGGGAGATAAATATGTCGACAGTACAGAGTGAGAGAGACATGACGTCAGTAGAGGGGGGATAGATATGTCGACAGTACAGGGAGGGAGACATGACGCAGTACAGAGGGAGATAGATAGGTCGACAGTACAGAGTGAGAGAGATATGGCGTCAGTACATAAAGAGAATTTGGGATGAGACGACGACCATCGGTTCCTACTCCAGTGACCGTGAAACATCAAAATGCCCGACAAAATGTCTTGCACTTTTGACGTAGAGTAAAAGAGTCGTATCTTTAAATATGTGAGGGGGGAGGATGAATTCACGGCCTCGACCGTTTTATCTCTCTCTTCTCCTTCCCCTCTCCACAAAAGAGATCCAGATGCTTTGTTTGACGAGAAGCTGGAACGTCTGTAGTAATTTCTCCGTGTTCTTCATCATAAACTGTACGCACAGGGAGAGACGGAAGTTATTGCGACTGGTCTCGAAGTGAAGCGTAAATATACCGTGGGTTTTAGGCAGGGTTTTAGAAAGTTAGAGAAGAGATTTTTCTTGTAATAAACATCCGGTTTTATGGGGGGACTCGCTGGAATTTTCTTGATCTATAAAACGAGGGATCTCGGCGACGGCCCCTCCCTAGTCCCTCTTGTTCTTTCGCAGACGGCAAAGATTTCCATCTTTCAAATCACCCATACAGCAGGGGTCGGAAATTACCCGCTTGTTTTTTTTTATTCCTCTGTTTTACCTGGTGTTTTTTGTTTTTTTTTAAGGCCAAAAGAAAGGGGAGGCAACAACAAACAAACAACGTTTCTGTTTCCGGTGACGTCAATGCGCGGCCGTTGTCTCCCCTCCCCTCTGACCGTCGCACATCGGACTCTATTTACGATCCATCCAGCGACATATATGCGTGTCGGCGGATACAAGCCTTATTCTGATTTAAACAAGCAATGGAGTTTTTAAATGTCACTCGAATGTCATAAAACCGTGAAGCTGTTGCGGAAATTATATATATATATATATATCCACCCCTACCACCATCATGTTAACTATAGCGGAATAATAGCAAAACAGACAGGGCCGCCCCGCGCAAGACCGAAGCGATCGGTGCCCGCGCCCATTGTCTAAATCCCCGTCCAGTTCGTTAATTAATACAGTAAATTTGATGTAATAACTTTACTTAACCCTGTCCGCCCTAATCGCCAGAGCTCCTGCGCCTGGCGTTGTTTATAACCACCAGCTGCGATCTATCCATCTGTTAAGAGGGGTGGGTACTTCGCGATCGCCAGTGATTACTTACCGTTCGTTGTTACTACAATTTGCTTGGGTCTTGGTTTGGTTGCTTTTTATTATTTTTTTTAAATACATTAAAACCTTAATCAAACTCTCGCGTGCAGCCACGTCCGTTCGCGTGAGTTTAATACCCGCACGCGGAGATAGAGAACTCCGGAATTATGAACGCGCACTGGATCGTCGTCGGCCGGAGCCGGTAGACTTAACAAAAATGGTACTTGTGCGTCTACTACTGGAAACTGATGGATCACATTCAGCCAGCGAAAGCCGAGTGGGAGACTTTGCCTCATTTTTTTAAAAAAATAAATAATTATGCAAGGTAAATACCAAAGCTGTATCAGTTTTTACGCGTCAGGGTTTTCTTCATTCGCCTGAACTATAAATAAATACAATTTATTGGCGCTGAGCTATGAAGTGTAGCCGCCGGGGATAATGCGACACCCACAGTTACGGTCGTGAAGCATCTGGAACTGCGACTACGAGTTGTATATTATTAAACTCGTAATATGTTCCAACTACGGCATATTATGCAGTGTTACACTTAATTACGGTAAGAGGGTCTGCGGATGTCTCTTATTTCTCTTAAGTGTTTGGAGCGGTAGAGAACAAGCTGCGTTAGGGTCTCTCTCCCTCTCCCCCCCCATCTGTGGAGCCAGGCTAAAGGGGTGCGCCTGGAAGTCTCGAATTCCAGGCCCTAAATAATAGTCTTTGAGGAAAGAGGAGAAAGTAGACCCATCTTTTATTTCTATTCTTTCGCCAGTCATTAAGATAAGAACGATGATGTACGGGCTGATATATGTTGCGGTTGGTCGGTCTATTTTAGGTGGATGTATTAATTTCTCTTTCCCTTTATTCGGAATTCGAGGAGACAAAAAAATGCTGATGTAATCAAATGACTCGTGACCTTCGGATGTGAATGAAACAAAGGGACGTCGACCAGATAGTTTATGACAGTGAATGGTCTTCTACGAGACGTCTTTAAAATGGTGACGTACACGATAAAGCCGATTGTTAGAAATTAAGGTTAATTGTTCTTCTGGTTCTTAGAATTTTCTTTTTGCGGGTTCTCACTTCCGAGGGGAGACGGTAACCGAAGTATGTGATCAGTGGGTGAGGGCAAAAGGGGGTTCACTGACGTTGCAGCAACAGTCTTTTACTTTCTATTAAAGGTCTGATCCAGGAAACGAGGTTGTGGGATGAAAGTTTAAGTTACTCGTCGCATCCGGCTGCATCATACCGGATGCTGCTTTTCTTTTCCAAGATGTAAGCCTCTCTGATGCCGCATCGGTGAAGATGTCCTCCCTCGGATGGCGATCGCGGGGACGGGCGAAGGACAGAGGAGAAGAAGGTAGGAGAGAATGTACTTTTCCAG